>CAJVQA010003921.1:0-18477 GCA_910591915.1 Cetraspora pellucida | reverse complement strand
AAAAAGTATTCTAAACTGTATAAATAATGTAAAATTAAATTGAATTTATTAGCCAATCAGACGAACTTCTGCCTATGTCCTTCCACTAGTAATTTAATTTTTCTCAAATTCAAAAATATGCGTCATAAGGTGACCATCGCAATTATTGTAACATTAGAAATAATTATGATCAGCGAATAATTAATATCTTATCTTTCTGTTTATAATTATATCCGATTAGAGATATGAATTATTTAGTATAGGATTGTATAGGATCTTTGCTAGTAATCGCGAATGATTATCGACAAAAATAAAAATGATTGTGTTACACTGTACGTAAATATATATCATATGAGTAAAATTACTTAGAAATTTCGGGTATTATTATATTAAGAGAGTGATCTCTGGGACATGGAACAGTAAGGCCTAAAGTCACTACGTAAAAAAACGTAAACCCAGAAATATATATGCATTTTAGTCGGAATACGTATAACAGAAAGAATACTAGCTCCGGAGTGGATCTCAAGCTTAATATTTATACTCAAATAGATTTGAAAAATAATTTTGTCGCACAGATTAGAGTACCACGACCTTGTTTAACTATCATATTGTGTCTCATAAATAAGTTATACAATTCTCTCTTGATTATCAAATTTATGTCTCTTAATTTCAACAGTTTAGATTGTGGCCCCAAATTCCTTATTCTGATAGTAAAACATCAAAAATTAATAAAGCCACTATGTTGAACACAATGAAATATCTCTAATGATAATTGTACTAAAAATGATAAAATCGTAGTGAAAATATTTACTAATGGCAAGTAACGAAAGCTGAACTCTTCACAAAATGACGAAATTGTACCAGTACCAACTAAGGCACCAATAAATGATGATTTCAATGTTGACAATTCCAATAACAACAATTTGTGAAAAGTAAAAAAAAAAAATCTAATTGATTAACAAAATAATTTATCATACGTATAATACAAATCTCTGATTTCTAATAATTTGAAATTTACAGATAAATATTAATACCAGAGAAATTAGAAATTAGTATTACTATAGGTGCTAATAGTGTTGTTAGGCGAAACCATTTTGGGCAAATGGCGAAAGACGAAACTCCCCGGCGAAAGGCAAAACCTCAGAGAAGGTCAAAACTCAGCGAAGATCAAATCCACTAATACTTTTGCGTAGCTATTAAGTACAGCATGCGACTTATATAAAAAATGTATACGTGAAATTTTGGTTTTTTATAAAGATATGTATTACACATTACGAATATAAATTTAATTATAATCTAAAAATTTTTATTAAATATAACAAAAATATATTTTCAAAATTTACAATAACTATATATATACTAAATTATCATTAAGTAGATTTAAATTTTGTACAACAATCATAAATAGAAACAATAATTCTTTCTACCCAAATTAAACAGAATATTAGGAACCAGAAACCGGAGCGACTAATCATCACATTACACGTACGCGGCATTTTTTGTACAAAAGTATGTACAAACATGGGGCACGCGGGGTTATATCCAGAAAACGCCAAAGCTACGTTTCTGATTCTTTCATAGGAAATGCATCAAAAACGTAATTTCGGTGAAGGCGCATAAAAGTACGAGTCCTCCGCTTCGCTCCCGACAATAAATCGAAAAAACGTATAGATATAATACAAATTTGTACTATATAAAATTCAAATATTTATACAATGGTTTATATTTCTATGAAAGTTCCTAATATTGCAAATTTAACTAGCCAATTTAACCAAGCCAGAATTCGTCATCTGTTTCAAAGACTCAATAGTACGCTGTTTAATTCCTCCTGATACGGGTAGTATCGTATTACCCATTAAATATTGGTCAACTTCACGTGCTGCTTGTCGCCCTTCGTTAATTCCCCACACTATTAAACTTTGTCCTCGTCGACAATCACCTGCTGCGAAAACTCCAGGAACTGCAGTCGAATAACGGCCTTTTGGAGTCTCAATGTTTTTTCGCTGATCGATTTTTAATCCTAAACTATTAAGCAATTTATCTTCTGGCCCGAGGAAACCCATGGATAAAAATACTAAATCTGCCTGGAAAAATTGCTCAGTTCCCGGTATTTCTTTCATTATCCAGCGTCCTGACCCGTCTTTTGACCAATCTACTCGTATCGTATTTATACCTATTAAAATATACAACATACGCATAAATACTAACATCAACAATATTATAGTCAGATATTCTCTATAAAAGATAATACAATGTACCTTTTACTTTCCCGTTGCCATCTGACACAAACTCCTTAGATAGTACGCTAAAATATAAGAATTAAATTGTTAAAATTTCACATTTAAATGAATACAAATATAACTAAATAAATATGTATATGTACCAGTATTCGCGTGGGTCTTTTCCAGATTGCATTTGGACCTCGGCATGTCCATAATCAACCTAAATTATCGAAAAAAATTATTATTTCTACAAGGCTACAAAATTAATTATAACATAATTATAACGAACTTTACCTTAAACACTCGTGGAAATTGTGGCCAAGGATTATCAATAGCCCTTTTAAAATTTAAAGCAACCAGTTAAAATTTGAAAGTTTTATACATCTATATAATGAGAAAAAAATCCAATACCTTTTTGCCGGTGGTTCGGGTAAGAGTTCAAAGTTTACAATAGACTTTGCACCTAAAAAAAAAAAAAACAATAATTCAATGAATACAGATATGCTGAAATTTTTAACCATGAAGAAGTTCGAAATAAATACTAACCGTGACGCATAGCAGTACCTAAAGGAATCATGTATTAAAAATGGAATTAGGAAATAAATTTATTAAGTATACGGGAAATTTTAATAATAAAAAAAAATCACTTAAAATAATTACCAATACAGTCACATCCAGTGTCACCACCACCAATAACAATAACTAATTAAAGAAAACCATGATTAGAATATTGAATATAGCTTGACTTTATAAATTTATCAGAAAACCAAATAACTTTTTTACCATGTTTATCTTTTGCATCAATATATTTGCCATTCTGAAGATTTGAATCCAAAAGACTTTGTGTATTAAGTTGTAAATATTCCATAGCAAAGTAAATACCATCCAAATTCCTATTCGGTATAGGTAAATCTCTTGGCCAAGTAGCTCCGGTAGCTACTATTAATGCATCATTTTCTAGCCGAATTTTTGCTGCATCAACATCTACTCCAACGTGGGCATTTGCTACAAATTTAATTCCTTCTTGTGCCAAAAGATCAATTCTTCGTTGTACTGTTTTTTTGTCAAGTTTCATATTAGGAATACCATACATTAATAGTCCACCAAATCTGTCATTACGATCATAAATAGTAACAGTATGGCCAGCTTTATTTAATTGATCCGCAGCTGAAAGACCAGCTGGACCTGATCCGATAATAGCAACTTTTTTTCCGGTACGAATAGCTGGTGGGTTAGGAACTATCCAACCCATTTCAAATCCTTTGTCAATAATAGCACATTCAATAGACTTAATGCTAACAGGTAATTCATTTATTCCCAAGACACATGCACCTTCACAAGGAGCTGGGCACACTCGACCTGTAAATTCAGGAAAATTGTTCGTCATCATTAACCTATTTAGAGCATCAAGCCATTGATTTTTGAATACAAGATCATTCCATTTTGGAATAATATTCCCGATCGGACAACCACTATCAGATTGACAAAATGGAACACCACAATCCATACAACGAGCAGCTTGTACTTTAAGTTGTGAATCGCTCAATCGAGCATTAATTTCTTTCCAATCCTTGATACGTTTAAGAGGATTTCGGTAATTATCAACCTTTCGTTTGTATTTCATGAATCCACGAACTTTATCAAGTATTTCAGATCTCTTTTTTGCTGCTTCTTCATCAACCATGGAATCTTCAATATCTACAACAGATGGTTCAATTTCTTTTACAGAAATTTGGGATAATGGTGGTTGTTCCTTTTCCTTTTGAGCTTCTTCGGCTAATCGTTTTTGTTTCTCTAAAACAGCTTTATAATCCACTGGTATAACTTTAACAAAGCGTGGAAGTACTTGATTAAAGTTTTTCAGTACTCGATCAGCTATTTCTGATTTAGTATAATGACGATAATCTTCTATTAAACCACGTAAGAATGAAACTTCTTCTGGGTCATTTACTGTTTCTAGATCAACCATTTCCGTATTACATCTAGTTTTAAAATCTTGTAACATATCTAAAACATAAGCTATACCTCCACTCATACCAGCAGCAAAATTACGTCCTGTTGAACCTAATACTACAACACGACCACCGGTCATGTACTCACAACCATGATCACCTACTCCTTCAACAACTGCAATGGCACCAGAATTACGTACACAGAAACGTTCAGCAGCAATTCCTCTGAAGAAAGCTTTACCAGAAGTTGCACCGTACAAACAAACATTTCCAACAATAATATTTTCTTCGGATTTAAAAGTAGAAACTTTGGGAGGATAAACTATAATACGACCACCAGAAAGACCTTTACCCACATAATCATTTGCATCACCTTCCAATTCCAAAGTAACACCAGAAGCCAAGAAGGCACCAAATGATTGACCTGCGGAACCTTTAATTTTTACATGAATAGTACCATCGGATAAACCATGTTCACCAAATCTTTTAGAGATGTGATTGGATAATGTAGTACCAAGTGCACGATCAGTGTTAAGAATTCCGCAATCAATTTCAACTTTATGTTTTTTTGTCAAAGCAGGTTCTGATTCATCAATGAGTTTATTATCTAATCTAATATAAAGTTTATGATCTTGTTTTAGAACATTATGAGTAGCAACTCCAGGTCGTAAGGTGAATGCTGGTGTTAAAATTGGAGTAAGGTCGATATTTGCTGTCTTAGCGTTACGTAAAGATTCATTAACTTTAAGCTTATCAGTACGACCAACCATATCGTTAATTTTTCGGAAACCAAGTTTTGCCATAATTTGACGACATTCCTCAGCAATATAATAAAAGAAATTTATTACATGTTCAGGTTGACCATCAAATTTCTTACGAAGTTCGGGATCTTGAGTAGCAATACCAACTGGACAAGTGTTCAAATGACATTTGCGCATCATGATACAACCTAAAGCAATTAATGGAGTGGTTGCAAATCCCCACTCTTCAGCACCCAATAAACAAGCAATTGCCACATCACGTCCGGTTCGAATTTGTCCATCAGTTTGGACAATGACACGACCACGAAGGTCATTTAACACAAGGGTTTGATGAGTTTCTGCAAGACCCAATTCCCAAGGTAAACCGGCATATTTAATACTTGTCCATCGAGAAGCGCCAGTACCACCATCATGACCAGAAATTAAGATATGATCTGCTTTAGCTTTTGCAACACCAGAAGCTACAATACCGACACCAACTTCGGATACTAATTTAACAGATACACGAGAACGAGGATTTGAACATTTAAGGTCGTAAATCAGTTGTTTTAAATCTTCAATAGAATAAATGTCATGATGAGGAGGTGGACTAATTAAACCAACACCAGGTGTGGATTTTCTTGTTTTCCCTATAGCATCAGAAACTTTATGTCCTGGCAATTCACCACCTAAAAAATTCAAAAAGTAATATTATATTAAATGTCAAACTAAAAAGTATATATATATGTATATATATATTTATATAAATAAATATATATATAATATACAATAGTTTTGCAAATATAAACATTTTACTATATAAATCTAAATAATCACCTTCACCAGGTTTTGCACCTTGAGCCATTTTAATTTGTAATTCATCAGAATCAGAAAGGTAATAAGAAGTGACACCGAAACGTCCAGAAGCGACTTGTTTAATCGCAGAACGTAAAGAACCACCGTTTGGTAAAGGGATTGAACGTTCAGGATCTTCACCACCTTCACCAGTATTTGATTTACCGCCCAGACTATTCATAGCTAAAGCTAGAGTAGAATGAGCTTCTTTGGATATCGATCCATATGACATTGCTCCAGTACAAAACCTTTTAACAATTTCAGTCCAAGATTCAACTTGATCTAATGGAATTGCTTTTGAATTATCAAAATCAAAGTCCAAAAGTCCACGTAAAGTACAACTTTTTATTTTTTCATAAGCGTTACGAGCATAAGCATCATAAGCCGATTGATTTTTTAAACGTACTGCATCTTGAAGATTAGCGATACCAACCGGATCATTAATATGAGGCTCACCACCATCTCTCCAATGATATTCACCAGATTCTGGTAGACCTTGAGGGATAATTGTATCACGTGTAGGGTAACCTTGTTCATGGAAAGTAATTGCGTCCAACGCCAGAATATCAAATGTAGTTCCTATACAAATAATATAATATTGATGTTACCATCCGTCGTTTGACAGTATAGTAAATATTTATATATATATACATGAGTTGTGTTGTATTGTGTTGTTTTGTGTATATATATATATATATATATATAAATACCTTTTATTCTGCTAGAAGTTCCGGCAAAACAACGGGCAATGACGCTTTCATCTAGACCGAGAGCTTCAAAAATTTGAGCACCCTTATAACTCTGCAAAGTTGATATGCCCATTTTTGACATGACTTTAAGGATACCATTATTTATAGCCTTCTTATAATTATAAATAATTTTCTCTGAAGATAAATCACTCTTGATAGCATTTTCACGTTTAAGTTTTAAAATAGCTTCCATGACAAGATAAGGACAAATAGCATCAGCACCATAACCTAATAAGACACAAATGTGATGAACTTCACGTGCTTCAGCAGTTTCAACGATGAGGGCAATCTTTGAACGTTGCCTAATTCTAACAAGGTGATGATGAACACCACCAACGGCAATTAATGAAGATATTGCGATACGTTCGGCATTTACGGCAGCATCGGAAAGAACAACAACTTTGAATCCGTCTGTAATAGCCTGAGAGACTTCAGAACAAACACGTTCTAAAGCAAGAAGATAACCAGGAATACCTTCTTGTTTTGGGAAAGTAATATCAATTGTAGTAACAGCCCAATCCGGTTGAACACGATCCATACGTTTGATCGCATTTAATTCATCAATTGAAAGTATAGGAGATGATAAAGCAAGTCTACAAGTTTGTTGTTCATTGATTTCTAAAATATTGCCTTCTGGACCAACATAACATTCAAGAGACATGACAATCTCTTCACGAATAGGATCTATTGGTGGATTTGTTACTTGAGCGAATAGTTGGCGAAAATAATCATAAATTAAACGTGGTTGATCAGATAAACAAGCCAAAGGTGCATCATTGCCCATAGAACCTAGTGCTTCTTTGCCATCATTTAACTAAAAAATTGAATGTGAATTTAGAGTTAATAATTGCAATAATAATAATAATAATAATAATAATAATAATAAATAATAATAATAAATAATAATAATAATAAATATTAATAATAAATAATAATGAATACTAATAATAAGGATGATGATAATTATAATAATGATGGTAATAATAATAATAATAATGATAGTAATACTAATAATAATAATGATGGTAATAATGATAGTAATAATAATGATGGCAATAATAATAATGGTAATAATAATAATAATAATAATGATGGTAATAATAATAATAATAATAATAATAATAATAATAATAATAAAATATTTCATAAATAAGAATATAAATTACCATGGGCAAAACTAAAAGATTTAATTGTTCAATGGTATAACCGAAAGCGTGTAATCTTGGATCCTCAGACACCGAAGTATCATCTAATTCAACAGAAATCCCATTACCAGTATATTTTATTTTATCAATTACATGATCAAGAGTAATCATATATTTATCTATCCAAGAACGGAAATTTGCTTTAGAAGCTACGGATATTTTTAATTCTTTATCATCTACAACACGACCTTCTTCAGTATCAACTAATAACATTTTTCCAGGTTGTAAACGACCTTTTTTAACAATACGTTCAGGTTCAATACTAATAGTACCAACTTCAGAAGCACAAATCATTAAGTCATCAGTGGTAATATAAAAACGACAAGGACGAAGACCATTACGGTCCAAACTAGCACCACAATAACGACCATCAGAGAAGGTAAATAAAGCAGGGCCATCCCAAGGTTCCATAAGACAAGCAGCCCATTGGTAGAAAGCACGTTTTTCAGGCTCCATAGCAAAATTATTTTGCCAAGCCTCAGGAATCATCATCATAACAGCTTCAGGAAGAGTAACTACACCATTAATGACGAGTAATTCAAGTACATTATCAAAGGCAGCTGAATCGGAACCACCTTCTTCTATAATTGGATATAATAAATCGAGGTCTTGACCAAAGTAATTGGATTTCATGATTCCTTCACGAGCACGCATCCAATTTTTGTTTCCTCTCAAAGTATTTATTTCACCTATAATTAAAATTGAATTATTTACAAATTTAATATTAAAAGATAAAAATATATGTAAATATATATATGTATATATATATGTATATATATATGTGTATATATATGTTATAAATATATATGTGCATATATGTGTGTATAACACATATACATCCACCAAATATATTATATTACATTATAAAGATACCACCCAAAACCTGGATAAACTAGTAGTAGTTTAACCAAATTTCTACATATAAAAATAACAATATTATAAACAAATAATATATATATATATGTATATATATATACAGGCACGGAAAATTTTGGGCAACATCTTTAGGAGTATCTAAACGGGAAAAATAAATACCATTATGAGCACACCAACGCATAGGTTGAGCACGATCCCAAGAAGGAAAAGTATTTGTAGAGAAACGAGAATGAACCAAAGCAAAATGGGTTTTATAAGCTACATTATTCAAATCGTGAAAATAATTGTAGACTTGAACGGGAGCCAATTGACCCTTATAAATAATATTTTTGTTAGAAAGGGAACAAATGTAAAACCATTTTTTGACAGTAATAATATGGGTAGTTTGCTTGCGAAGAAGATAAAGTTGACGAGAAAAATAAGCTTCTTCAAATTTAATATCATTTAAAAGATTATTTGAAGAAGTATTAGAATCATAACTCGCCAAGGTAACGAAAGGTTGTAAAATGATCGGTTCACGAGATTTTGCAGCGGGACCGAGAATAGAATCATTTTTTGGGACTTCACGCCAACCCAAAACTTTTAAGTTTAAACTTTTTGCGGTTTGTTCAAAAATCAGTTTACATTCTTCGGTAACAGCATGTTCAGGTTTAAAGAACACGTTACCAACAGCGTATTGACCTTGAGGAGGTAAATGGATACCCAATCTAGTAGTTTCCTGATGGAAAAACTCGTGGGGAATTCCAGTCATGACACCAGCGCCATCACCATCTCTAGCATCAGAACCTACAGCGCCTCTATGAGTCATGTTACAGAGAACATCTCTGGCATCACTAAGGATTTTATGAGAGGGAGCGCCTCTGATGTGAACGATGAAACCGACACCACAAGAATCTTTTTCATAATCGGGATCATAAAGACCTTGTTTTGGAGGAAGGGCATCGGCCCAAGAGGTGTTATTAGAATCAAGAAATAAGAAATCTTTTTGACTATTATACGCCGATTGATCGTTTTGTTGATTAATATGATGTACAGATTCGACAATAGATACCATAATTAATTATAAAGACCAGATTATAGAAAATTAATTGAAATAGACGTTCTTGATAGTGACAGAGAGTGGTTAAAGATGGAAACAAGAATTTGACAAGAGTAAAAATTAAGAAAAAAAGGAAGCTTACTTATATATCTATAAAATTTAAGTAGGAGCACACTTATCGTATAAATATATATATATATGAATATGTATATATATACAAATATTTTCACAAATTATTAGCAACTTTACAAAGAAATGAATCTAGATTATTATCAATTGACAAGGGAATTAATATATATTGTCTATGCGCGTAAGACAAGTAAATTAATTGATGATACAATCTATAATTATTTTTTATTTTAATTCTTGACGAAATTCCAAGAATTCAAGAATTTCAAGAAAACAGAGGTACCTTAAATCAAAAAAAAAGTAGAATGGAGCCATATTTATTGATTTCTCAGATAAACTTTTTTTTTTCCACAAGATTAAAAAATGTAACATTTTCGTTGATTGATGATTGATAACGACAATCTTCGGAAATAATGTTGGAGATGGCCGCTAATAAAGCTATGGAATCATCACGTGAAAAGAGTCATCTGATCAATTGTATCAGTATACAATAAAAGAATTTTGATGATTTATTTATTTATCGTTATAGCATTATCAAACATATCAAAATTTTATTGTTTTTCAGATGTGATACGATACGGATTATGATAAAATCGGATGAAACAGGAATGTCGATATTCGGTGGAAACCGTTATTAATAATTTTCACTATACGTGTAGCGATAGAGATATATCGATATGTAGTAGATATATACATGAATATAGTAGGTATATATATGAATATAGTAGATATTATAATACTGTAATATATATAATATGTAATGTGAGTAAAGTACTTAATACTAAATATAAATGTATTAATGTAATTGATATATTACATCATATAATAACATATAATAACATAATATCATATAATATCATATAATATCATATAATATCATATAATATCATATAATATCATATAATATCATATAATATCATATAATACGTATCATATCATATAATATCATATAATATCATATAATACGTATCATATCATATTAAGGGAATCTAAATTATGTAAATTTATGTAAATTATCGTTATGTCAAAATTCACTTAATTTAATAAAATATGTGCGTATTCACGTGTTTTGTCACGAATTTAATATTGAATTTATTTGAATTTCAAATTTTAAAAATCGACATATCTAAGATTAGATCTTCCTTTATTGGTGAAGTGCGTGCATTATCTAACTTCGTAATCGCCGTAATGTCGTAATCTCCGTAATTGCTAAACTGCCGCAATTGCCTTAAATTTCGTAATTATATAATTTTCGTAATTGTAATTTTCGTAATTGTCGTAACTTGGTGATAAAATTATGTTCTATTTAATATTTCTTAAAGATTTGGCCGATAACAAATTGAGTGCCACCGGATCCCCGAATATTTGGATATCATTACATAACTCAATTCTAATTTGGTTTTGGATCCAAAATGCAACTACAACATGACAATATCTGTATCACCGTTAGGTTCCTCAAGATCTCATTCAATTTTATCAATCTAAAAACCACGCGACCAAAACTTAATTTCTTTTTTTGATTAAATAAGTTGTTGATCATTTATTCTGCCTTTTTTCTTTCTTGTGATAAAGATAATAATTCTTCTAATTGAGGTAATAAATCAACTTTATGATAGATAACTATCGGTTCTAGATGAGGTACACAATAAAAAAAAAGTTATCGTGTGAAACATAAACATTTCGTTCAACTACCTATACGGCCAGATAAGATACAGTAGATACAGTAGATAAATGTCAATTAACCTTCACCGGAGAAAAACGGAGGCAGATTACGTATTTATAAACAAACATCATCCCCGCGTTTTTTTTAAAAACAAATTTGGTTGAAAATACTGTCTTGGTGTTTTACGTACAAGCGATCTTATTTGAATCGGTGATTCTTGTCTGATTAATGTATGTTTATCAACACATCCGATGTTACTCTTCTTCCTTTATGGTTATTCCATGACCATCTGACCAATTTCTTCCGCGATTCTGAAACATTTGACTTCAATCGTTTTTTATTAAAAATTGTAAATTGTTATTTTCGACCTTTTATTATTATTCGATTTGGTTTTCGTACCACCACGTGTTACAAGTCTATGCTTTGTCAATCCTGATCATTCGCCGGAAAATTCTAAATACCCGACACTATAACAATATGCTGTTTTAATACATACAACTTCTGTGCTACTATCGCTACCTTTATATAATTTTTAAATTTTCAAGACTCTAATCGTCTAGAGCGTAGCGAAAAACTCTTAATGGGCGAGTTAGTGTTTAGTTTCGGATGCATCAATAGTTCCCGATTTTGATACTTATTTATGTTACACGAGATAGAAAAAATCAAAAAGGTAAATTTGGTTTCACACGCCGTTTATGTAAAGCATCATATAAGAATTCACTTTAAAATTTTTCATTAATCAAATGGTTTATCTCGTGCGAGATACGGTATCATTTGCGAAATCATGATTTAATTTCACCATCTCGTAAGGCATGTCGGACACATAATGCTGCGCATTAGCCTACCATTTGAGAATCGTAAACCAGTTTTTTTAAAAAATACCTGAATATCCAACTGGACTAAAACTTGATATTACAATCATGGTTTCGCAATCGAAGTACAATGGCAACAACATGAAATGTATTACGAATTTTTCCATAGCGATAGAGGTGATTCCATCGATAGCAAGCACGGGATTAACTCAAAAAAGAATTATGCAAAGAAAACTGATTTGTATTGAGATATGTTTTGTATTACGAAGACCCATATATAATTATTTCAAGAATTTTGTCTTATTGAGTAAACTCAATAAATGTTTTATGAAAAATTTTATTTTATAACTTATATAAAAGTGATTCTCGTTATAGTGAACTCTTGATATAAGGTAAAGGGGGTATTCTCGCACCTAAGCTCTATTACCAATTAAAATTTTAGAAATCAATATTTATTTCTAAATCAACTAATTAATGCTTAGTTATCCCGCTAATAAAAAAAAATATGGGTATTATTGTCTGGAGCGAATTGTCTGAAGCGAAGAGACAGACTTATAATTGTCCGGAGCGTAGTGTAGGATGCTTGATTGTCCGGAGCATAGCGGAGGACGCTCAATTTCTAAGCAAAGTGATACAAAAGTTACGTTTTTGATGCATCAAAATATCATTATTGATGCATTCATAATAAAAATATCAAAAATGTAACTTCGAATTTTCCGTTTGTCTCACTTGCATATTCGTGTAACACAACAAATCTCATGTGATTTCGCTCCGGTTTCTGTTTTTCTAGTTATTATGCAAAAGTTATGTTTTTAAAATGCTTTCAAAGTATTGTTTTTGATTTATTCACAATATGAATATTAAAAAGATAAGTTTGAATGTTTCATCTTCTCCATTTGCATATTTGTGTAACACAACAAATCTTATGTAATTTTGTTCTAACTTATACTGGTTTTTATTTTTTTAAATTGGTTTTTTTTTTTACTAGTTTAATATATTACAGTTGTTTTAATAAGTGTCTAGAAACAGTTTGTTATATTGATTGAAATAATATCTGGATTTGAAGGTTGTATCAAACTAGCCTAAAAGACTATAAAAATGGTCTTATTTTATTTTTTATCTAATTTTTATTAAATTAAACTACATTTTTTTTATTTTATTATTTTTTATCTCTTTTGTCTTTTTAATCTTTTTAGTGTTTTTATTTTAATTATACTTTCTGTTTAGTTATATATTCTTTTACTAATTTTTTTGATTTGACACTTAATTAATACTTATTAGTTTTTCTTATTTAATAATAACTTTATATTTTTTTTTATATATGTTTTTATAAAACTTATTTCATACTATATTAATTACTATATTTAAAATTTTTTTTGTTTTTTTAAATGACTTTAATATATTTTATATTTGTTTAATTATTTTTTCTTGAACTAAATATTCAACTATTTTTATTTTTGTTTTTTTTACTTACTTGTTTATTTATTAAAAAATTTTTTAAAATTGTCTTTTATTTGTAATTGTTTAAATTTTACTTGAAAATTAGCTTATATAAAATTAATCAAAAAATTATTTATTTTTATTAGTTGTTCTTATAATACTTGCATATTATTAAATATTCTTGATTTTTTTTTTCTTCTTTGTTACAAAGTATGCAAAATAGATTTTTGTAAAGATCTAATCTTTATTATATTAGAGATTTTAATAATGATAATTTATTTAAATATTTAATTAAAGTTCTTATTTGTGTATTCTTTTTTTAACTTATGTATTTGCTTTTGTTTTGGTCTTTAATTTTTTTTTTATAAATATGTCTAATTAAATACTTTTTTTTATTTAGCTTTATCTTTTTAATTGTTAATAAAAAATCTTATTCAATTTTTTTTTAAAAATCTAAATTTTCTTAATAAATTTTCTTATAGAATTTTTTATAATTTTTTTTTCTAATAAATTAAAATATTAGTTACTTAAAAAGTCTTTTCTACTATTTTATCTAAACTATTTATCTTAGCTTCTTTTTTTGCCTAACTATTTACTCTATTATTCTATTTATTATTATTATAATCTTTAACTTTAACTAAATCTATTTTTAAATTTTTTAATTCTATAATATTTTTAATATTCTTTAATAGATTGTAATTCTTTTTTTAGTTATTGCTTATTAGATTGGTTTTCTTTTACTTTTTTAAGACCTACAATTGCTATTATACTGTCTGTACAAATTTTTATTTTTCTTTGTTCTAACTAACTAACTAACCAATTTGATTTTTTTTAATTTGAAAAAATTATTTTATTAAGTAAAAATTTATTTTACAATCTAAGTTAATGGTTTAAATCTAACTAAAGACAAAATCTAAAAGATTTTAACTTCTGTAATCCAAAAAGAGAGTCAGTAATTAAACACAAGTCCTGTAAACAAAGACCAAGTGCAGTATATAATTGAAATAAGAATTCCTAAAAGAAGATCAATCTTGCAGAATATAAGTACTATATGTACAGTAAAAATAAAGAAGATTCTGTTATATGAAGAATTATGCAAATAAATTTATTAGAAAATATATGACAATACTAATACCTTTGTATTTACTAACAACTTAAATAGGGCATCTAAAGTTGTAACCTTGTAATTCTGATTGTACCAAAGACTTTTTGAAAGTGTATTTAAAAAACATATGAATAAATTCAAAAAGTATATACTAAAAAAGAAGCTAGTAAGAAAGACTTGAATAAAAGAGTAATATCTAAAATAATATAAACTAGAGAATAGTAGAAAAAGCAGTGCATGCAAAGAAAATTTGTGATAAAGAATTAGCTGTTTTAAGTTTAAAAGCACTTCTAGTATTGTAAAATATTTAAAAATAGAAGATAACTACTAAATAAAGAAGATAATCTGTTCTGTACATCTAAAAATACTAAACTGAAACACTAGTCACTTATATAAAAGTCTATAATAAAACAAAAAAGAATATATTAACATAAATGCTATACCAATCAGGGTTGAGATACCTTAAATTAAAAGTAGTAGTAATACTATAATAACCAATAACTAAAAAAAATTACTTAAAACATAGCCTATTTATATTATAAAAGAAAGTACTTAAGAAGCAGATTAGATGTACAATTCATTAAAAATAATACTAAAATTAAACAGTAATGCAATTTGGTAGCAATAGCAGATATCTAGCTTAAGATACATGCTACTAGTACCTGAATTAAGAAGTTAGCAATAACAAGACCTAGCTTGTGATATATGCTAAAGAGAGCACTCTTTAGATATACTAAAAATAGTAGCTCAAAAAGAGTAAATAACTTAGTAAACCAATTTGAAAGTTATTAAAAATAGGTTGTGAGATATAAAGAGAATATGCAAATTATTTGATATAACTAAATATAAAGCAAAGTTCAGATTAGATATAAGTAAAACATAATACAGAACTCTGATAAGTTTAAGTTGCAGATAAATATGTTTAAATTTTATTTATTTTTTTTTAGTATTAAGATAACCTCTTTGGTTTTTTGACTTTTATTAACAACTTATTAGTAATATAATTCTATAAACTACTACAAGAGAGTATACAATTGGCTATATATATAACTTTTCTATATTACTTATTTAAAGAGTCTATCTAAAGGTTCTTTATCAATTGTTATACTTAATATTCTGCTTAGATGTTTTACTTTAAACTCTCTGAACCTGTAACTTGTATTAATTTACTGAGTCATACCCAGATGCCCAGATCATTGTCTTAATTTTAAAACTATTTTATTTTTGAGATAAATTTTCCAGAGTCTTCTGTACTTATGTCTGAGTTTCATGTCCTAAATAAATATATATAAGTTGTATAATATATTGCAATATATACTAATAAAAGACTAGAAGCATAGCCTCACCTTAATATGAAAAAAATAAAAATAAAAATTTACTATCAGATAAGAAAGAGTAATAATTTGTAGTTTTTATTTTTATTAATAAATTTTACTAACTCTTATTTTTCATATTTGGTTACTTTATAAGAGATGTGATTTGCAAACTGATATTTATAATTGTAATTCATTTATATAAATTATTTATACTTTAAATCCAAATGTTAAAAATATTTAAATCAGAATATTTTAATAACAAACAAAAATGTGTAACAAAAGCAACAAAGAAAACAAAAAAGTAAAAAAAATACAAATTAGTTTTTATAATTTATTATTCAATTAAATAAAAATATACTTAGTATATAAAATTTGCTAGTTTTAATAAATAAAATATATTATTTTTATTTTAATATTAATATTTAAATAAATAAAAGTTAATACTTTAAAAAAATAAAATCTTTACATATTATTATTTGGTTTATATAATATAATTATATTTTATTTTTTTTATATTTAAAAAATTTACATATATTTCATATTGAGATGTTTGAGCTCTAAAACATAAAACAAATGCACTTCTCTCTTTACAGACAAGGTCAACAGTTTAATTTTAGCTAGAGATAAAAACTCTGTAATCTATGCAAGCATATAAATATATATGAAACTCTGTGACTTAAGTCTATATAAATAGAAGATCAGTATATAAGAAAGTTTCAGAAAAGAAGTTTTTTGATATAGAGAGATGACACTTGATGCAAGAGAAGCAGTAAATATACTAGAAATAAAAAAAAAGTACACTAACAGATAATACAGTAAATATAAAATAAAACTATAGAAAAAAAATGAACTTACTAAAATTTGAACATTTCTGATACCAAAACTAGTTTAGTAAATATAAGATACACTAAATTGGATAAATTTAAAAGATAATCTTAATACCATATTTAGTAAATCTGCATCAAGGGTAAATTCGAAAGACTATAAATACTTAGTAACATCTAATAAGATGATATTTAGATATAAATAGTAATTAGATAGCCTTAATCCAAATATTGCTATATTAGTAATATAAGTATTGCATATATATGCAAAAATAATATTAAAAATCAGAAAGTTTAAATAAGAAACTCACAGGTAGATCACAGGTATAGCATCTAGTAGGTAACTTGTGAGCAAAACTCTTAATTAGATAATGATTAAAGTTATACATATGACTATTTGTACTTTTATTAATAGACTATGTATATTATATATAATCATATATTACTTAATAAAAGATATATAGCCAAGATTGTTGCTTCAAACTAAATAAAAAATAAATAAAAATATTAAAAAAAATAAATTTATTAACAAAAAAAAAACTCAAATTTTGTTATTACTCAAAATAATATTCAAGAAATTTAACTAAACAATAATAAAAAGATATTATATAATTGTTTAAATAAAATTAAAACTAAATATTTAACTAAAAAAAATATAGTAAAAACTATCAATAAATTGAATTTTTTTAAACAAATAATAGTTTTATAATAATTAATAAAGATCAAAAACATATAATAAAAAAACAAAAAATCAATAATATTAATTTTTTTTTAACTTTGGCAACAATGCCAGTAAATTATTAGCTTTAATTTGATATAGTACAAATTTATAATTATATTTTAGAATTAATTATTACTAGTACTATATACTATTTAATTTTACATTACTGACTTCACTCAGTTATCTTTATGGCATCTAAGTGCATGTTCACTACATGCCTGTATGCAATTATCTTGACAACTACTTGTGGTCAGGACATATCTTAAACCACTACATAGACAAGAATATTTATTAAACTTAATATAGTATCCCAAATGCCAGAAGTACTGTCTTCTGTAAATTATATTTATATATTCTACTCACATGTTTTACCTGATCTTGTTTCTTCTATCTTCTAATCTAATTATATTTAGTATTATCTTGTTCTTTACATTTCTTACCTTTTTGTTACTATATCATTTCCAAATTAGTTTTACTCAAATATATCTGATCTTTATAATCTTTATTTTTGATATACCTATTATTAATTTTTCTAAGATATTCCAACAATGGTTTAAAATCTGCAATAAACCTGTATCTCAAGTCAGACCTGCTGCTGTTATTGATCTTTTAACCAATTCATATCTTAAGTTAAGTCTGCTGCTGTCATTTTTGCAGATGGCTCAGGTTTTAATATCATATAATAACTCAGTACTACATTTAACCTCCAACATAATGCTCTCTTCTATAATAGAACTAAGACTTGTTATACTTATAAACAGAACAATTCTAGTTATTGTTACAAAGTAGATTTTAGTATAGTATATTATAAATAGCATTAGTAGTTATATATATTCTTTATTGTATTTTA
>CAJVQA010003920.1:0-18479 GCA_910591915.1 Cetraspora pellucida | reverse complement strand
TGTCAGAAAAAATAATTGTTGAAAAAATTAATATGTTGAGAAAATGATTGTTAAAGAAATTAACATGTCAAGAAAATAATTGTTGGGTAATAGTTGCCAAAAAAATGATTGTCAGAGAAATGATTATGTCAGAGAAATGATTATGTCAAAGAAAAAATCTTGTTAGAAAAAATGATCTTGTCAGAAAAAATAATTGTTGAAAAAATTAATATGTTGAGAAAATGATTGTTAAAGAAATTAACATGTCAAGAAAATGATTATTGGATAATGGTTACCAGAAAAATGATTGTCAGAGAAATGATAAAAACCCATCTTAAACAAAAACATTTTTATCCACCTTATAGTATAAATTTGTGATATTTAATATGCAGTGGTATATTTTTTATATTCTAAGCAAAGTCTATCAAGAAGTGAAATCTTTTTAAGGTTTTTTTATACAATTAATATTGACATTGCTTTAAAGCTATGAATTGCTTTTGTGATGATTTTTTCTTAGTCAAAATATTTTGTTTCAAAAAAAAAGTGAATAGATATCAGGTATGGTTAGATATTTTAATTAAAAGAATCAACCAAATTTTAATTGATTTGTTTCAAAAAAAAAAATAATAATAATAAATATTATTTAATGAATAATCATTTTTACTAAAACGCATTTATAATGTTTTACATTTATATATACATTATTTCAAATACTTGGGTGTCATGCTTTAAATAAAAATGCTCTACACCTCTGAAATCACTTTCAAACTTTAAAATATAAGCTATAAAATGTTAGAAAATTCGTTCCATTGGTGATCATCACCAGTGATTTATACAATACTTAGATTTAAATTTTTATCAAAGCAAAAATCAAAATTTTTTTGATATTTAGGGGGTAAGATTTAAAAGCTTGAATTAGAATAAAGGAAGGGTAATACTCAGAATTTCACGGAGAATTTTTTTTTTATTAGAACCTCAAAGTAGTTTTGTTAATAAAATTTTATTTTATGCTGGTGATGATCACAAGTGTTGATAAATAGTAAATCTCAAAATATCAATAATAACAACAAAATTAGAATTAAAAAGATAAATAGTAACTTATAAAAATTTAGAATATTTATAATTATAAAAAATATTATGTATCAAAACACTATAAATGCATTTTACAAAAATGGACTAAAAATAATAATGGTAAAAATATTAACAAGCTAATTTATAAAGATTTTTCTTTGTATCCTTTTCCATTCGAATTTTAGCCGTACCAAAACATCCAAAATAAAAAATCAACAAACATACATTTAGAATCATTGCAATAACTCCTAATGCTAACACGACGATATTATTTGTCACGTAATGATTGAACGTTTTCTGAGAATTAAACGCCGGAGGTATACATACATAATCGTTAATGTAAGTGGTATTAATATAAGCAGAACCGTTAGTAAATAGGCATAAATAAAGATTTTCAGGGTTATTTGGATCAAATTTAGGACAACGAGTGCTACATCCTAGAACGAATCTACAAACATCTAATTTATTGTTAAAGATACTTGTAGAGTTATTGTTGATAGGGCATATTAAAAAATTTTCACCAACTGTTAAATTGACGCTTTTAACATAACTAAAGCAATCATTAAAAAGTTTACAATCATCAACATCTGATGTATCGTTATAAATAGTGGTTAAGCGTATAAAATTTAAAATAACAAGAATCAATATAATGATAGAGATGATTGTAGTAATGAGAGCATATATATTTTTTGTCCATTTCAGTCTTTTGATCACTCGTCTGGTACCATCTACTTCCTCTGATTCATTTTCTATGGGTTTATGCATCAGATTTATATATTCTTTACTTGAGAAAAAGAAATTTTTAAGTCCTATAATAATTCCTCCACCACTTAATAATGCTGTTAAGGAATCAACTATAAAGGGTAAAATATTTGATAATTTATCCGTGTCAGATTTGACAGCATTTTGAATAGAATTAGGAGTTTCTCGATAAGAGTTGAGAAAAGCTAAAGATATAATGTTGTCTGGGCTTTCATGTCTTATGAGATATACCGCAATAAAAAGGGCGAGGAATGAAATTAAAAAACTGATAATCAATAATACAAATACAATTTTCCTAAATTCATGATATTGATCTAAAACTTTAGTAAAAAAGATTTTTTCGGTTTTATCTTGCTGAGCGGTAATACATATTTTTACTTTTGGTGATTCACTTTCAATATCGGCCAGGATTTTTTCGGGGTTATCTTGCTGGATGTTCCCATCTTTCTGGGTGGTAACAGATATTTGTTGTGACTTAGACATTTTTTTTAAAGTAAAATGAATTTACTAGTGTCTTTTATAGAGTATTTATTGTGTTTATATAGAAAATATATTGATATATATGAATCAACACGGGAAAAACCTAAAGTAGGACACCGATTGAATTACAATTTTCAGAACTTGTTTACGGCAAAACAGAAAATTGCTTTTCTTTGGCATCATTATACACTTTTACATTCTGAGATTTGATTAATGCATCTTTAAAGATTTTTAAGGTTAAATTGCATACCTCAAAGAACGTTCATTGGCGTTATTTCAAAACAAATACAGTACACTTTGAAAATAAATACATATTTATCAAAGTTATCGGTACAAAGCTTAATATCCAAAGAAAAATAATTATAAATCAGCAAAAAAAAAACAAGTAAATATCATTCTAGGATTATACAAACTCTATCAAACAACATGTACACCATAACAATACCTTTGTTTGCTATACAACGCATGTTTTGCAAAAGCTGATATTTGCAACTAAACGATGTTCCAAAGCATACAAATCCAAATAGGGTTTATAAGGTTGACTGCTCATTAAATAGTCCAGACTTAAATCCTATAAAAATATATGAAATATCTAATGTTGAATAAGCAAATGCCACAATATTGAATAATAAAATTAAATGATGTAAAAAAGACGTGAGCTTATTTTTAATAATCTTCCCTGTTAACTTCATACTTATAGTTAAATTGATTACAATACCAAGGTGTGATATTTTTTCATTCCTTTTTTCTCGTAACGCAATGAAATGATTTTACTAATTTATCATTCTCCGCAACATATTTGACACAAAATCTAGAAGTTAAATTTCTTATATACGTATACATAGACATAATACTGGTAACATTGAACACATCGAAGAACACTGAAATCTAGAGTTACTTATTCTCGTCAATTCAATAATACAAGTCTAAAAAAGTAATTTTGTATGGCTTAAGTAATCTACATGTACACAACAGTTACACGAATTATTTTTAGAAAATAGGTCATCTGCTAGGAAAATTAAAGTTCCAAACCCAAAAAACTTATCTATGTTCCGCGTCATTTTTCAATTTATATCGATTAATAATTGACATGTGTCATTTCTCGATTTTCACCGATTGTTAAATGATCCAGATCGATCAAAAGACCTACAGCAATGTAATAAACTACTAATGGTTAAGTATTTTATCATGCCGATAATGTATACTATTGGCTGCTTCGCACCAAATAACAATATATTACTTTATCCAGCTAGTCTAAATTTTGTTGCAGATTTGAGGAATTTTCACAAAAAATATGGAAATATTCGGATACAGTTTTTTACAGAGCCATTATCTAAGTAGCAAATGATTTTCTTATTTAGGAATTAGATTAATGGTATAATGAGAAAGATTATGATATAGTGAAATGATAAAATATTACTGTACGCTTAAAAAGCATAAATACTATAATTCTATGAGCAACATACGCAAAGAGATCGAGGATTCTAAACTTGTTATAGTATCTATAAAGAGAGAATAAGATTTTTACATCTTTTAGAATGTTATAGAAGATGACAAATTAGTATAATTGTTTATACCATGTGTTACGAAAAAAAACAACAATAATTATAATTTATCGCCGTTTTCAAATGATATAGATCAAATTGTCAAATGGACAATCACTTGACTGTCGTTTGGTTGTACAATTTTAAAGTTTTTCTTTATGAAAAATCAATGCAAATAAAATGTTTTGATAATTTATGGCTTTCTACATTCATATCCTCAAAATAGCATATTATCGCGAAATGGGGACCTTTGGGAGATTGTGAGACATCCGTAAAACAGGAAGATAACAAGGCGGATAATTATTTATATTCAATATGAAATTCTATATTCGAGTTTTCCCTAAAAATTAACTCTCAAAAGTTAAAATAAATTATATCGGACAAATACTATCCAATTTTTTGCTGATCGTGACAATGATAGATACTTATTAGGAGATGATGGAACGATAGCTAAATTAGCTCTTGATATATATATACGTATCTGTTATTGTCACGATGAGAAAAAATTAGATGATATTTTTAAGAAACAGGTATTTCTACACCCGATGTGGAAATACCAAAATTGTGTGTGGAAATACTTGTTCCCTATTTTTATAAGATTTGTACGACATACTTTATTTCTACCAGTGTCACATCTTTTTTCATCAATTTAATTAATAATATTTTATATATTAATTAATTTTTTTTGCAAATAATTTTGATAATATATTTATTTTATAAAATGAGTTCATGTTTATTAAAATATTTACATGTATACTTATTGAAATTTAAGATTTATTTATAAAATGACATTCATTTATATTATATATATCAAGCATACAGTTATATTTAGTAAAATCAACCCTCTGTAACAATATTTTGATTCTCACCATTATTATTGCTAAGTACAACCTCTTTAAGTAGAAATTTCTCTAAATAAAAATTTAAATTCTGGCCGAAATACATGTTTGGCCTCTATAAATGCAAATTTTAGCTTATTTGTAAGCAAATAATAGCTTAAAAATTTAGGAACCAATATACTAATAGGAAATTTTGTAATTCTTACCTTAATTATACCGGTATAATTACTAGATAATCATGCGAAAGTAATCAATTAATCGCTTCTCACTAACTCAGAAAAGAGTACTGGTCTACGAAAATGTCAGTTTACAGTTTGTAAACTTGAGAATTTTCCGACTGGTTATCAAAAAGATTAATACCTTTAATTATTAATTGTCTGGAGAGTAGTAGAGGTCCTTAATTTTTACATTAAGTGATACATAAATTAATGTTTTTGATGCATCATCATAAACATCATGGAAAAATCAAATCAAAAATATAAATTAGAAATTTTAGTCGGTCCCGCCGCGTGTTTATATTTGTACTAAGTGTAACGGTAACAAGAACATGAATGCCTACGTGTTTGTATATTATAGCGATCGTCATGTGCTCAGGACACATAATACAATACTGTACGTACAAATAAAAAATAATATGAAAGTGTGATAACTTTCTTGATGCAGATCTATACTTAATTAGAGTTAGGCTGTTCAAAGTTGATTGTTTAACGTCAACATTTTGAGCTTAGTGGGATTTAAAAAAAAACCATGCACAAAGAATATTTGATCAATTCTTATTGGTCAACCTTACTCACATAATTGTTGAAAATTATCTTGCATTGTGATTGGCTTGTTTAATTTCCGGGAAGACAGCTAACCGAGAGGGGGGATAAACAATTATTCAACTTTGAACAGCCTTAGTCACTATTTTAGTTACGATTTGCGGCAATAACGTACGTAGGGCACTGGGGTGTATCATGCAAGCCAATTTACAAACATAGTGCAGGTGTATAGTAAAAATCATTAATTAAATTTTTTTATAGTAAAAATTTTTAAGATCAGCACGCAATATTAAGGACTATAGAGAAATCGTCTTCTTTCATCTTTCATTCCTCTCATAATATCTAACATTTTTAATTCTGTAAACACAGAATATTTACTTAAAAGTATCTTCACATAGTAACAATGTTAGAAATTTGTTTGCTAATTAAATGATCTTTTTCTCAGGGTCATGTTAAACATATTAATAGCTACTTATAAAATTTAGTCATGATAGATTTTTATTTATGTTATACAAAAAGATAAAAAATATTTAGATATATAGATATATCAATATATATTTCTATACAATAATTTCTTCTTCAAACCAATTTTTTAGAAGCAATAAAGTTTTAACCATTTTCTCAAGATTACCACTTGCAAGATTAAGATTAATGGTATCTTTTATATCAGAAAAAGCATGTTCATAAGGAATATTCATAGCCTCCAGAGAAAAATGGTCTGCTACAATAGAAGATACTATTGAAAAACATTGTATTTTTACTTTCCATCATGATAATGAATCAGTTCCTGATTCCTGTGAAAGAAAAAGGTAAGCTTCTAATTCATCTATTTCTATTTTATTTTCTTTTCTGTTTTTACTTATTTTATAAGCTTTCAAAAGTTTCTAATGGAGCTTTAAGTCTAGTAATCATTTTTGAGTTATTTGTTTTATATGATAAATAAAGAACTTTTAACTAATTAATAGTGATTTTACAATTAGTCTCATAAAGTGCTTCTGATATAGTGGACAGATCAAAATGAATAGAAATAAGTAAAGACTTTAAAATATAAGTTCAGTAGTTCTTTAATTTATTGTTCATTTTTTTTGTTGCATCACCATGTATACTAATCAAAATATATTAATTAAGATGCATTGAAAGACCTAAAAAAATTAATCATGAAGACCTGTAGGAAGGTTGTAGAGTATTTGAAAAGGCTGTAGCTGCCATGTAAAATGGTTTAAGAAGCTGTATTATTTCTTCTATAATTACCTAATCATCAACTTCTAAGTAATTATTTTTTAAATTCAGGTAAGATATTATAAGACTATCAATAATGAATTAGATTTGACAGAGTCTCTTTATCATTAAATAAGTAAAAGTTCATTTAGTCTCAATATCAATTATGAAATAATAAAACAAACAATCTAAAATGATAGAAATTCTTTTCATTTTCTTCAAAACTAAAGATGAGTTTATTTATTACAGAAATTTTAAGGCTTTTGAGTTTAATTAAAATATTTTTTGACCAGCTTCAGCAATAATATTAATATTATATGTAATGCAGTGCATATACTTAAGATCAGAATTAATAGTTTTTGGAAGAAAATTTAGACATATCATTATTCAAATTATTTACTATATTGTTACTTATTAAACTGATAATTTGTTTTTTTATTTCTATATTTTTAATAAGTTCAAGAATTTTTTTGCCAATAGATTTTTTTGTATAAGTTTTGGGCAAAAGAATAAAGTCAAGAAGAAGCATTCTCTTTGTTTACTTAATATTAACTAATTTACAGTAGTACAAGAAAATGTTGTTGTATGTATTCTGTTCAAACATTTAAGTCAAGTGCTAATTTACAATTATTATCTTTTAAGATTTTTTTAATTTTTACTTTTACTAAATTAAAATATTTTCTTACATTTATAAAAAAGATTTAGAAGCAAGAAATCTTGTAATACAAATTAAGATTTGTAATAAATTTTACAAAAAACTCCTCTTCAACTATTAAAAATAGTTATTTGCTAATAACAATCCATTGCATTAAATTATAATTCAAAGACTCAATATAGTGTTGTTCAATAGTTGAATAAAAGAAAGATTTATTAGCATGCAAGATATATGAATATTCTATATCAAGTTGGTGTATTGTAGTTAAAACTGTCATATTCTCTTTCAATTCACCTTTATATCTCTTACAAAACTTAGAAGTTTTGAGTTTATTACTAAGCTCATTAAGGCATTTTATGAACTAATTCAAACTTATATTTTTTTAATTATTTTTTTTGTTTTTAGGTTTGAGACATTTTTCCTGTTTTTTGAAAAAAATAGGCATCTTCATGGGAGAATTCTTTAAAAAAATCAAAAATTAGATAAGTAATATTATTATGATTATAAAAGTTTAGAATATAATATTGAATATTAGTAAATTAATAAAATGTAATTGATTTTATATAATTTTCACAATTTTAAAAATAGAGATTGAACTTATTAAGAAAATTTCTATTTAGCATTATTATGTTGTTCAAGTTATCAGAATAATTTATTATATAATATAGCTTTGGATTTAATTTTTATTTTAAATCTTGTAATAATAAGTGTTTAAATCTCAATTAGTGATAAGACTTAAAAATTAAAATTTTGAATTTTCATACTAATATTCTGCAAAATCAAATTAAAGTTTAAATTTAAATAAAATATTTGAAAATATTTGATTCAAATTCAAACTTTGACTTGATTTTTGCAGAGTACTATATATAATATAGAAAATAACTTAATAACAGAAATTAATAAATATAATAGATATATGAGAGAAAAAGAAACAGAAGAAAATAGCTATTAATATTAAATAAGAATTAACAACAAAATAAACATAGTTCCAGATATATTAATAAAGAGAAAAAATAATATAATTAAGACAGTTATTGACCAACTAATAAGATATATGAGAACAAAGAAGCTGAAAAAAAATGAACAGAAGCTAATAGAACTAAAAATGTTAGAAGACCTAGAAATAGAATTAATTAGAAAACAAAAAGTGAAGAAGAATATTAGTCAAAAGCTAGTATAGATCTTGAGAAGAAATATATTAAGAAAAAAAATAAATAAATAATATATACAAATAATGCAGCAAATAAAGAAAACAAAGAAGAAACAATAGATAAAACATAGATATAGGTTGGGTACAAATAAATGAAACACAAAATTGGTTAGAAAAGAAGATAGCATTAGGAATAAAAGAATGATATACATCTATTACAGCTATGGTATTAGCAATTTGAATAACAATTTTAATAATACCAAAAGAAAAAAAATTAAAAATATTTACAAATAGCAATGTAACAATTAGGAATATTGGTAAAGGCTTAGTATACATATATAAAAATGAAGTTCTTAAGAGGAAAAATGCATTATGAGTATTAAAAATAATAGATATAATTAAAACAAAAAACTTACAAATAGAGTAGTTCAAAATGAAAAGTTATAATAGAAATAAATAAAATAACAAAACTGATAGTCTTACAAAGAAGTAAACATTAAATAGAAAAATAATTTTCTAAAATAAGTTAGTCACAAAGAGATAAAGTACTATCTAGAATAGAAAAATAAATAAATAGACATACTAGCAAAACTTTTATGCAAAATAGTAACAAATGCTAGACTGGAAGCAAAGTAGAAGAAAATAATAGTGATTAAAAATATAGAACTAGAAACAGAAATAATAATATATGATTAGACATATTGTTGAAAAAGGCTAAAATTATCTAAGAGGTACGCTATTTGACAAGAAAAAGTGCTTTTATATAATGTATATTGGACAAACTTCCAATATTAGAAGAACTAAATAAAAGAAGATCAGATATATATACAACAGCAGAATGCCAAGTCTGCCAAAGCAAAGTTAAAAAAACACAAGAACATTTAGCATTATGTAAGGGACAAGCAAATTTATAAAAAAGAATACAGAAAGTATCTATCACAATAGTATAAAAAAAGTTTAAAAAAAGAAGAAAAATACTTGTTCCATCTTATGTATTATATATGACACTTTTTGGACAAACAGAGCAAGATTAAATAGAAATAAAAAAAGCAATAATCAAAGATCTAATTTTAAAAGCAACTCAAGACAGATTATCTCAAATTCTAAGTATAAAAACAAGACAACAGTTTATAAACATAGTAGCAGAAACAGCATAGAACATATTCTATAAACAAGTCTGAAAAATCTGCTATGAAAAGGTTAATATATGGAAAAAAGAAAGAGAAATAATGAATAAAGAAAAAAAAGACTAAAGTGAAAAGAAAAGTCAAGTAAAAAAGAAAAAAAAAAAACTAGTCAATAAGTGATAAAAGAAAGAAAAAAGAAAGTAAAAAAAAAAAAAAGTGAATAAAGAAAAAAAGTTAGAAAGACAATTAACAAGCTTGTTAATCTAAGTTCAAAAACACTTTTTGCTGATCACTTGTACACAAAAATTAACAAAAGCAATCTGAAGGTTTATTAAAAATAACTATCTTATTCAACCCTACAGACTTAAAGAAAAAGATAGAACTTGTGTTAAAGGTATAGCAAGTTGAAAAGCAAGTAATCAGGTTACTCAGTAGTAAAGATAGAGGCAAAAAATACTTTATTAGAAACTTAGAAAAGTAAATTTAGAAAATTCACTATGACTTAAAAACATAGATCTGTTGATTACTACAACATGTAAACAGATAAACAAAACAAACATATGTTTAGATAGATGCATGTACAAACCTAATTAAAATAATAGATAGCACACAATATAGAAAATTTGAGAACAAGCAAGAAATAAGTAAGAAATACTAACAACAAGCCAGGATAATAAACATTACACAAAGTTAAAAAGAAAATCTAATGTTGACTTTCCTCAAAAGAGCATGCTTGGTAATAAATAGTTTATATAACAAAGTATTCTTCAATTAAGCTAGCAAAAATTATGCAACACTGAATAGAGAGAATAAGATTGTTGCTATGTTGACAAAACAAAATCCAACAGAGGTTGCTTTACTTCATATTACAAGAGAAATAATTATACAAGCAGAAAAAGAACTGTTAGAAAAAAAGATTAGAAAGACCAAACAAAATAAAAATAAGTTGATAGAAGAGTTTGTAACAAGACAAATGCAAAGTAAAGAAAAAGAAATACAACAGCAAGTTACAATAGTAAACAGAAATTAAGGAAAAGCATATGAGACAATACAAAAGATTAAGAATAAGAAAACAAATAGAAGAGATACACAAGATGACATAAAAAGCTTACAGAAAACAGTAAGATAAGTTAAACAAGTACTAAACAAAAAGAAAGAAACATATTTATTGACAAAAAAGATGTAAAAGAATAAGAAAAGCAAGAACAGGAAAATACTAAGATATAGAGAAGAGACTTAGAACTTAGCTCAGAGATAGAAATAACAGAAGAACAAATAACAAAGAAACTATAACTAAAAAAAGAAATTGATGTAGTTGGAGCACCTTTGGAAGAAAGCATTTGAACATCTAGTAAAAAAAGCTATAACCAAAAGAATAGCTTAATTATAAGTATATAAGCACACAATATGCCAGAAAAGACAAAAGAAGAATGCATACAATTTATCAAATAGTCACTAAGAAAACAACTCTTATGTCAAAGACATTAAAGAACTCTTTAAGAGAGAAAATCTATGAACAGAAGTAGACTTCAATTATGAATATGACAGAAATGATGCAAAACAAAGAATTAACAGAAAAGAAAGTGATTGATACAAAATGATACCAGAAGAAAAGAAAGAAGATAAAAAAGAAAAATATAAAAGAACAGACAAGGAAGATTAGCAAAAGAGAAGCAATCCACCAAGATGGAAAAAAAAGTCAAGCAGAAATCAATATGAAATAGATGAGGGGTATAGAAACAAAAATTACTTAACAATATGGGACCTACTAACAGATATAAACAAAAAAAAACTAGAATATATCTGTAGAAATTTGAAAAAGTACATATAGTAGAGATCAAAAGATCTAAGTACAAAGCTCTAGCAGTTATAAAGATGAAAAGAACAAACATGAGAGATATTCCATAGGCTATCTAGTTAATAATAATAAACTGATATAAGTAACTGTAAAAAAAGAAGACCATGAGGCAAAAGAAAATCAGAGGAAATATATGACAAAGTTAACAAAACTATTTAGAAATGTCTCAGAAGTTTCACTTCTTTGATATCTAAGAAGTAAAGAAGTGAAGTCAGTTCACATACCACCAAACAAAAATAGAAATCAGAAAAAAACAGCTATAGTTATGTTTGTGACTGAGAAAAATATAAAGATAGCCTAGTCAAAACCAATTATATTTAATGACTTCAGACTGTATTGGATAAATGAAAGAAAAAAAAAATAAAAAGAAGAGAAAGCATAGTAGAAAAAAAAAGAAGTTGTGATAGATTTAGCCAAATGTTAGACATAGAAGATAGCAAAAGCAGAGAAAAAAAACAGAAAAATAAAATATACTTAAACAAGGCAGAAAAAAGAAAAAACATTAAAACTATGAATTGGAAAACAAAAGAAAGAAGAGATACCTATAATCAGAAGTCAGAAAACTAAACAAGATATAAGCAGAAGAAAAACACATATGTAGAAGAAATGTTAGATCAAATTTGGAAAAGATTAGAAAAACTAGAAGAGACAAGAAGAATGACAGAAGAGAGTCCTGCCAATTACTTCTGAAGTTGCTATGTTTGAACTAATAGAAATGGACAAGGAGCTTGAAAAATTCCTACAAAAAAAAAGAGAAATATTTGAAGCAAAAATAATATCTCTTTGTCTAGAAAGAGGAAAAGGCAGAAAAGAAAAAGAAAAAGAAGAATGTACAGAAGCAGAATAGAATAAACTAAAAGAAAAATAGAAAGAAGGAAGAAAAGAAATTAAAATAGCATATTACAAATTTAATAAACTCAAAATCAAAGGATGGAAATTCGATAATCTGCTAGACTAGTCAGAAGAAGAAGAAATTATAATACTAGAAATCACAGAAATGAATCTTACAGAAAGAAAAGAAAAGTTCTTAACACAGACTACAAATAGGAAATATGTAGAATTTTGTTTAGATGCAGCAAAAGACAAAAAGAAGGGATCTAGTGTAGGCATTATAATTAACAAGTAATGGAAAAAGCATGTAGGTGTAACTAAAAAGATAAATGAGTATATGATAAAGCTTATACTATATTTCAAGCAATTGGAGTTAGTAGTCATAGGAGTTTATATACCACTAGGCAACAAGGCAATAAAAAAAAGCATTCAACAAAAAATAGTAGAAATAGTCACCAAAAAGAAGAAACAAACACAAATAGTTATTCTGAATGATTTTAATTACACAGCAAATAACATTTTAGACAGATAACATCTACAAGTAGCAAACTTCAAAAGGCTGCCAATCTTTAATTAGATAAAGAAACAGAACTTTAGCGATACTTACAGAGATATGCACCCAACAAGCCAAGAGTTCACATGGTCAAATAGGAAAGCAGCAACAAGAATTGACTATATATAGGTATCAGAAGAGTTGGCCTCAGATATACAGAATGCAGAAATTGAAGATATAAAGGAATTACTAAAAGTGATTATAAGATAGCAAAAACAGAAATATGGATTAAACATATGATAACAAAAAATTGCAAAGCTGAAATAAAAAGAAGAAGGCAATCAAAAACAAAATACCTATATGATTAAGCAAAAGAAGAGAATTGGGAAAAGTAAACACAAGAATTGCAGAAATGATTAGAAATCAAAAAGGTGCTAAAAAACATCCAAAGAAAAGAACAAGACAAAAGGAAAAAAATAAATAGTATAAATAGTATATGGAATATATTAGAAGAAGCAATCATTACAGTAGCAAGTAAGCACCTGCCTAAGAAAAAAATATATAATATAATGACAAATAGATAGAATGGTCAAAAGAAGCAATATCAAGAAAAGAACATTGTAAAACTGCAAAGATTAATTAAATTTGCAAAATCAAAAAAGGCCAGAAAGTAACAAAAAAAGAAAGAATTAAATAAATAAGAAATTATAAAAGATAAGAAAAAAGAAAGGTGCAAAACTGCCATAATTACATAGACAATGGTCAAGCACCTAAATAGAAGACATAAAAAGTTGGCAAAAACTGTTATAAGAGAAAAAGAGAAAGAATAAAAACAAGATCAAAGAAGACAAATAGAAGAAAACATAGATAAAAGATGTGAAATGATTAAAACAGATCAAAAAAAAATGATAGCCAGTCTTTTAAACAAACCTTACAAGAAGATAATACTTAACAGATTTATTAAACAAGAAAAAGAACTAATAAACTTAATAGTAGAACCAGAGTTAGTTAAAACCAATATAGCAGAACATTACAAAAACAATTCAGAAGGAGAAATGTAAACTAAAAGAAATATCAGAAAGATGAAAAGAAATTTACAAGCCACAAGAATACATTAAAGAGGAATAGTATATAGAAGTTAAAGAAAATATTAAAGAAAAAGAGTAGGAAGAAGTACTAAGAGAACTTAAAGCAGGAATAGCTCTAGGCATATCTAGTATAAGCTACATACTAATCAAATAAGCAGAAAAGAAAACACAAGAAATCTTTAGAGCCTTTGCTGTCTTTTTTCAAAAGTAGGAAAGATATCAACCAAGTGAAAAATCACACAAGTTTATCCAATACCAAAGGATATAGAGTGAAATATAGCTTAAACAACATCTGTTCAATTGCTCTAATTGAAACATTTAGAAAAGTAGTAATAAAGGTAATAACAAAAAGATTCAACAAGGTGTTTATGAAAAGGGAAGTATTCAAGAAACCAAATTATGTGACCTACCAGAAAACTCAACAAAGCAACCAATGCATATCCTAAATATGATAATGGAAGAAGTAAAAAAAAAAGAACAAAGAAATATGAATACTTCTGCAAAATATAAAAAAGACATTTGATTCAGTTCTATTCAAGAGTCTTGAAATGACACTGCAAAGAGTTAAAGTTTCTAAAAGAATGATAAAATACATTTTAAATCTTTTTTATAAAAGACAATTAAGAATAATTATAGCTTATAGCCTAATAGAAGAAGTAATAGCAGAAGATGGAATAGACTAAGGAAAAGTAATATCATCATTAATATAGTGCCTCTTTTATGATCTACTGTTAAAAAGAATACAAGAAGATAAAAGCCTAGGGTATACAGTTGACAACAAATTAAAGAAGAAATGCAATGCAATAATGTTACAAGATTTCACCAAGCAGCAATTGCATATGCAGATGATACAATATAGATCACAAATAGCAAAGGCCAGCTATTAAAGATTTTAGAAATAGCTAAGGAGTTTTTTAAAATAAATGATATAGAAATTAATGGATCAAAATCAAAGCTATTAGTAGTGAACACAAAGGTCAAGAAAGAAGAAAGAGAAGTAGCTTTTGGCAAAGCAGAGTAAAAGAAGAACCAAGGAACAAAATTGTCTGTTTATTAGGAATATGTCTGAACAACAAAATGCAAGAAGTATTAGCGAAAAAGAAGTCTAAAGAAATAGTTAGTCAGATGATAAAGGATCTTAAATACAAAAAGATAACAACAAACCAAATTACATATATAAATAACATGGTAATAATCCCAAAACTAAGCTGCATGCTCCAGCTAACTAAAGTCTCAAAAAAGGAAATATATAAAATACATCAACCAATAATATGTTTAGCAAAACAAAAAAGTAATTTACAAAAAACATTAGAAAATTGCATAATAGAACATAAAGATCTTAGGGGATATAAAATGCTACAACAAGAACTAGTAATGAAGCAAATAAGCAGCCTGCTGTCAAGATTAAACAGACAAGATAGCCTAGGTCAGTTAATGAAGCTAAGATTAATACAAGATTGTCAAAGAACAGGTTTGACAAAAGACATTTGAAAGTTAGAAGAAATATCAGCTAACAAAGCATGTTGGAAAAACAATTTAGCTTGCCTGACAATAATAAAAGCAAGAAAGCTAAGAATAAATATAAAAACTAAAACTAACTTATAGAAAATATTTGGACATGATACCAAGTTATAAGAGCTGTTAGAGACACAGTTGTAGAAAAAAAGATAAGTGAAACAGGCCTAATTTACTTAAATCAGCTACTTAACACAAAAAGCAAAAAGCTAATCATATGGCAACAATTCAAAAACTATTGCAGACAGTTGAGCAAAGAGAAAAAGTCAAAATAGTTCAAAGAAATAGAGTCCAAAGTGCTTAAAGAGCCAACAAGTAAAGAAGTTAAAGAACATTTTAAGACAAACAGACATAATACTCAGATAATGAAAGTAGAATGAAACACCATGTCAAAAGATAAAAGGAAGAAAGAATAGATAATATATGGCACACAAGGCAACAGACAACTAGAAAAGATAGTAAAAAAGAAGAAAAAAAGGTCTTGTTAGAACATTGGCAAATGCAAAATAAGGAGAATAAAATAGCAACAGAAATTAGCCAATGTAATAGTTACACAAAAGAAGAAGAACAGAAAGAAGGAAGTTGCCAGCAATGGATAAGAATAAACAATAAGATTAGGATAATTTCTGATGCATTAATAGAAAAGAATAACACAAGATTAAGATAGCAATAGACTAGTTGATAGAAAAAATAAAAACAGAAAAGCTAAAAGATAGTGAGCAAAAACTTGAAGGACTAATGATGATAGAAGAGTTAGAAATAGAGATAATCAAGTAACAAAAATTAAAGGAGAATGTTAACCAAGAAATCCTGAAGATATTAAAAAAAAATCTTTTAAGAAACAAAAACAAATATACCATATATATAGATGGTACTGCAAATCTAAAGTTTAAAGAAGAAACACAAGACATAAACATAGGTATAGAGTGGATCCAAACAAATGAAATGCAAGAGTAACCAGAAGAAGAAGCATTATTAGAACTAGAAGGATGGATGACATCAACAATAGCAGAACTAATAACAATTTGGGTAGCAATTTTAACAATACTGAAAGAAAGACAAGTAGAAATATATACAAACAGTAATGCTGCAATAAGAAATATTAGTAGAAGTTTAGAGCAAATAGATAGAATAAAAATTCTTAAAAAGAAAAACACAATATGGATAATGAAGATTATTGACCTTATTAGAACAAAGAGAATATAGATAGAGTTAGTGAAAGTTAAAAGTTACAGTAAGAACAAATGGAATAACAAAGCTAATAGCCTTGCAAAGAAAAGAACAATAAGTGAAAAAGTAATACAAATAGAAAAAGTCAGTTGTAAAAAAATAGAGTATTGCCTAGAGTAGAAAAACAAATAAACTAACATACTAGCAAGATTGTTATGCAAGTTAGTAACAAATACAAGATTAGAAACAGAATGAAGAAAAACAAATACAATTAGAAAGTTAGAGCCAAAAACAGAAATTATAATTTATGACTGGATGCAACTGTAGAAAAGGCTAAAAAGAACTAAAGAAGTGTATTGCATAATAAGAAGAAGTAGTACAAGAAGATGTGCATTCATAAAGTATATAATAGATAAATTTCTGACCTTAGAAGAAATTAATAGAAGAAGGTCAGATATATATTTAACAACAAAGTGCCAAGTATGTCAGGACAAAGTTAAAAAAATGCAATTACATTTAGCATTATGCAAAGGACAACAAAGCCTCTAGAAACAAATCCAAAAAGTGAAGATTGTAACAGCCTAGAAAGAGTTGAAAGAAGAAGAAAAAACACATATTCCTCTAAATGTACTATATACAGCACTCTTTAGAAAGATTGAAGCAGAAGAAATAGAAATAAGAGAAGTTTTAATCAAGGGCCTAATTTCAAAAAAACACAAGACAGACTAATATAACTTCTAAGTACAAAGGCAAGACAGCATTTTATAAAGACTGTAGCAAAGACAGCATGTGACATATTTTATAAACAAGTTTGAAGGATATGATGTGAAAAGATTAATAAATAAGAGAAGAAAGAAGACATAACAATCAAAATTAAAAAGAAAAAAGTTAAAAAGAAGAATCTGAAAAAGAAAGAAAAGATGAATTAGCAAAGATTAAAAAAGAAAAAAGATAAGCAAAAGAGAAAAAGAATAGAATTAACGAAGAAATTAGAAAAACAATGTTGGGGCTTGTTATAGAAAAAAGAAGACCCTTTCATTACAGACTTTAAATAGTCAGTCAAGTAACCTACTTCTGTTTGAAGTAGTGTGGCAGGTTGCACTTAAGTACTCTTAAATGACTGGGTGATGTTAGACTTAGTTGTTAGATAAATTTATATAATTGTAATAAGTAATTTTAAAAGTCTTAATAAAGTACTAGTGTGATTGCTTAAGTTAAAAAAAAAAATTTAACAAGCTTGTTATAAAAAGAAAAACCCTTTTATTATGGACTTTAAGTAGTTAGACAAGCAGCTTACTTCTGCTAAAAGTAATGCAACTAGTTGCACTTAGGCACTATAAGGGTAGCTGAATAATGCTAGACTTAGTTGTTAGATATATTTATATAATTACAGTATTAGTTTCAAAAATCTTAATAAAGTACTAATATGACTGCTTAAAAAAAAAAAAGTTTGTAGTTATTAAATAATTAACAAAACAAATAATTAAAAGTTTTAAATAGATAATCTTATAGTAGATTATAAATACAGCAACTAGTATAAAATTCGGGTGTGGGTCCCATAGCTTAGTGGTTAAGCTCCCATACCCTCCACAGTCAAGGTTAATGGTTCAAGTCCAGCTGGAGGCAAAATTGAAAGATTTTAGCTTCTGTAACCTAATAAGAAGTCTCTAATTGAATACGAAGCCCTGTGGTTAAGTCCAAGTGCAGTACAATGATGGAAATAGGAATTTCCGGAAGGAGACCCAATCATGGAGTGCAGGCACTATACGTAACAAGTGGTTGTTACAGAAGGTTGCGGTTATGGAAAGATTGTGCATGTAAGTCCTTTAGGCTAGAGCAACACCAACATCCTTATACCTCTCAATATAGGCAGTACCAACATCCCTGCACCCAACTTGTGGGGTACTTGCTTGGAAGGATAATCAACAGATTGTGCAA
>CAJVQA010003919.1:0-18480 GCA_910591915.1 Cetraspora pellucida | reverse complement strand
TATTTCGACTTAGCCGCCGTAGGTTACACGAGGATTGGAAAGAATTAGCGACAGACTCGCCGATTTGCCGCGCAACACTATTTTTTAAAGATTTACTTAAATCTACAAGTGATTCTTCATATCTATCTAATTGATAATATATAACACCACGGATTCTTAGAGCAAATGCGTCATTTGGAGTAATGCTTAAAGATTTATTTAAATCTTTAAGCGATTTATCATATTCACATAACTGATAATATGTTACACCCCGATTTTTTAATGCAAACGCACTATCTGGATCAGCATCTAATAATTTATTAAAATCTTCAAGTGACTCTTTACATTTACCAATCATGCGATAAGTTAGACCACGATTTCTTAATGCAAAGGTATTATTTGGTTTAATTACTAATGAATCATTTAAGTCTGCAAGCGCTTCATCGTATCTACCCAAGATGCGATAAGTTGCACCACGTCTTCTTAATGCAGATGCATCATTCGGATCGATTTTTAATGATTTACTTAAATCTGAAAGTGAATCTTCATACTTGTTCATCATACGATAAGTTTCACCACGTCTTCTTAGGGTGTCAGCATTGTTTGGTTCAATGGTTAATGATTTTGATAAATCTTCAAGTGATTCAGCATATCTATTCATCATGCGATAAGTTTCACCACGATTGGTTAGTGCGACTGCATTATCTGGATCAATTCTTAATGATTCATTTAGATCTATTAAAGACTCTTGATATCTGTTCATCATACGATAAGTTATACCGCGATTTCTTAATGCTGACGCATTATCTGGCTCAATTTTCAGTGATTTGTTTAAATCTGCGAGCGATTCTTTATATTTTCCTATATTGTAATAAACCACACCACGAATGTCTAAAGCCAATGCATTGTTTAGATCAATATTTAATGATTTATTTAAATCTATTAGTGATTCGTTATATTTGCCCATCATGAGATAAATTTCTCCACGTTTTATTAGTGCATCCATATTATTTTGATCATTTTCTAATGACTTATTTAATTCTATGAGCGAGTCTTCGTATCTTTTCATAGCTAAATCACGTCTTATCCTTATTTCTGTTGAATCGGAAATAATCAAACCTGGCTGCATTGATTCACCATCTGGGAAAGTATCAGGAATATTGTCCGTCGATTCAATAGTTGGCTCTAGATTTTCTGGATTTTTTATATTCTCTAGGCTTGAAACAACTTGCTGAATGTCTGGACGGAGATCGGGGTCATATTGCCAACAATCTATTATTTATTAATTACTATTAACCTCTAAAATTATACGTATTTAAAATAAACAATTTTATATACTTTATGTACCTTTATAAATCTTGATATATGCAGGTGAAGTACCTTGAATATCTTTTTCCCGAACACCATTTTTAATATCTGAAATCAATAGTACAAGTTGATGTTGTTCAACATCATCCTTAAAAGGTGGATATCCACTAGATATTTCCCACATAATAACACCAACACTATACACATCAGATTTTTTGGTAAATTTAAATTGTCGACTTTCAATTCTTGAACCACCGAAACTTTGTGGGTCCATATATGCAATAATCCCCCAATTTTTTGAATTTGTTAATTCATCCAACCTTTTTGAAAGACCAAAATCGGTTAGTTTAATACACTTTTGATGAATGAGTATATTATTTGAATGCTATTAAAAGTATAAAAGTAGTTAGGCTTGATAAATAACAATAAAGAAAAAAGGCCATTTGAGTGCTGGTAAGGGAAATTTCGTACCGGGAATTTAAGTATATTATTTATAATTTGTTAGATTAATCCGAGATTGATCCGTGATATGTGATTAATTTACTATATATTTTGAAGCACAGCAAATAATAAATAATATACTTAAATTACCGGTTTGAGGTTTCCTTTACTGACTCTCATTTTAAAATTATAAATTTACCAAATCACGATGCACTATATTTTCTGCATGTAGAAATTTAACAGCTTTAGATATTTGTAGCGCAAAATCAAGCTTGTCATTCCAATTGAGACGTTTAAAGTGATTTTGAAAATATGATCTTAAAGTGCCACCATCAGCATATTCAAGAACAAACATATAACGCATAGAATCCAAAATTATATTATCTATTGGTGATGAAATGAATATATTAATTTATTATACAAACAAATGTGAATCAATTAAATAAGAAGTCTACCTTCATTTTTGGTAACACCATAAAGACGTATAATATTCGAATGTATATCCACTTTGCAATGTAATTTAAGCTTCATGCATTTTACAACAAATTGTTTATATTTATAATAATTTTAAAAAATAAATTTAATGATGAAACAATTTACCTCATTGACAATTTCTTTAATAGTCATATTATTACTTTTAAATGATTTTAATGCTACAATAAGTTCGTTATTTTCAAGAACAGCACGATATACATTTCCGAACCCTCCACATCCAACTAACTTAACGTCCTTAAAATTAGAGTAATTGTAAAATTTAATGCGTTCTTCATCAAGTAACTTTTGAATATCATCGGATGGATTCATAATTAACGACCTATGTTTTTGTTTTCAGAATTAGTTTTTTTTTAAAAAAAAATATGCAATGAATTCCAAATAAATATTACATATACCTTATTTAAATATTAGTAAAAAAATTCGCATTTCAAAAATAGTAAAAGTTTGTTACGTAATTTTGTGACATTTTATAAAATTAGGTATGTACGTATACGTACACGTACACAAATTTACTAAAATGTTTGGTTTTTCACCATTGGCAACAATTAACCTATTAACGTTAATAATTCATAATAGTACACACCTTTTGCTCATATACAATGTTATATATTAAATGGTTAAGGCCGTTAATCATTTCAGTGTTGGTTTATTTTTTTCTTCAACGTTTTTTAAAAAAACTTTGAATTATGCAAGTAATGTAAAAGGCGTAGAGAAGAATACTTAGTATTAAATAAGGAAAAGAATGTTCAAATCACACACATACGATGGAACTAAAGAATATAGGAAAGGATATCGAATAGATTCTAGATATAAAGTTGCAAAAATCTTTAAAGCTAGGATTAAGTTAAAGGGGTTTGGGAACGAATTGCATAGATCTAAATTGCATAGCTTTTTTTGATATCGATGAGAAAACGAAGGTGTCTATAAATGTATAACAACGTAATAAAGTAATAATCGCCTTTAACTAATTTAAATACGTTATGTATTGCACTATTCATTAGTCCAGACCTTTAATGAATATTCAATGCATTTCAAGAACTAATCTATTTTAAACGTTATATTCAAACCTCTCTATTCACAACCTTGTCTCGTCTAAAAACCAGACTTAAGATCTCATAATCTAATAACAAAAGGAAAAATCATTTTTGTTAAAAACAGTTTTTATTTGGTAGCTTAAAATATAAAAATGTCTTTATCTAGTTCAAACGTTACTGTCAAGCAATCCTCTTTTAAATTAGAAATTAGAGATTATTTTTAAACTTAGCTTTCACCTCTTTGAAGCTAAAAACGATGCTTGTTAAGAACGGTTACGCGTATAATGGTGCATTCTCGAAAATACTCTAAAATATATAAACAAGTTACCCGTGCAATGAATTTGCATTCGCCAATCAGACGAATTTCTTCCTATGAGTTATGACCAGATATAATTTCCAGACTGTAATAAGTAAAGAGTCTGATCTATTGTAATTAAGGTATTTATGCGTTAAATTTTGCATGAATAAAATATAGTTTAAATTTAATGGCTTGTTTTAAATCCTTATATTAATAACAAAAATTTGGTATACATAATTTACTAGATCAATACAAATAAAAATAGAATTTATAAATAATAAGTTTAATAGCTTATTTTATATACTTGCATTAATAATTTTTTTTTTATATTATGACTAAATTAATACAAATCAAATAATAAATAATCATAAAATTTAATTGTTTATTTTAGGTGCTTCTTTGACTAACAAAATTCTTTATAATCGAGTTTAATAATTTACTCAAATCCTTAAATTCATAAATCTTTATATCACAAACCAAATTAACACGAATCAAAGAGAATTTAGTTGTAAATGTTTATAAATTTAATAATGGTTTAATAATTCAGTTGACATTTAAATAAATGCAAATAAAATTGTAATATTTATACTATTTTAAATGTTGAATAATAAACGCATCTTATATTATGCACTAAATTGATACGAATAAATGAAATTAATATAAAATTTAGTGTCATTCTTTAAATCTCACACGAATAAGATAGAGTTAAATAGTAGATATTCATATATCATGGAAAAATTACTTCAAAATAGATAATATAAAGATATAATTGTAAATAAAACAAGATCTTATAGACTTATCGTTATGCACAATGTCGATACGTACAGTATATGTCGTACCCCAGATTAGCATGAACCAAGTATTGCCCCAAAGGTCAGTTACGTTTAAAGCTCAGGATATAATATAACTCCGAAGGTTATAATCTTGCATAATAATATTAATTTGTAGTTCGCATAATAATTTTGTAATAAATATTTACAAAATGCAATCTTAGTAAAATAAGTTTATTTTTCTTTTACTTTTTTTAACGTTAATATTAATCAACTCAAAAAAATCCATTAATAGATTTACAATATTGTAACTTATGTTGAAGTTATAAAGTATTTGAGGATTTTTAAGGAAACAAAACTTGCATTAGTTGTCTGACACAAATAAATAAAAGTAGAAAGCAAAAACATAAAGAAATTACTATTTCTGCCTTACTTGATCTTAAAGAAAATGCTATTGATATTTAAAATATTACATATACTGTTCATATGGTTCTAATAAATATGAACAATATTAATGATTGTTTAGAAAGTGATTGGGAGTTTTATATAAAAATGATAATTAATTTAGATATATTTACTGAAAAAATTTCATTAGTCATATTATATAACCAATATAAAAATTTTTTGTAAATAAAATTGTTAAGTATATCAAACAAGAGAATGGTTATATTTATATTTATCATATAAAAACTGTTTTATAAACTAAAAAAATGAAGTCATTTAATTATTGATATAATTTTCATAAAGAGCTTACTTCAAAATGTTCATAATATACTAATATATTTAAATAATGAAACAAAGAACCATATCTTGTATGGTATACATGTGAAGATCTACTCTCTATTGATATTAATTTAAATAATAATCTTGCAAATATAAAGTTATATCATAAACAACTTTACCAAAAATCAAAACATATTTGTATTTTAGAAAATATCAAGTAATTTATTTATAAAAATTTAATACAAAGAGCATCTAAGTTTTATAAAATAATTATATCTAAAAAGTTTGTGGATATAAAACTTTAACTATTGATCAAATATATTTTTGGTAAACATATAAAGTATAAAAATATTATTAAAGACATAAAGATTAATATGAATTAGCAAAATTGTTCTTGAATAAAAAATATATAAAGTTGTATTTAAATTAAATACATCAACATATATCTTATGCTTTTTAATATTATTTTTTAATAAATTGTCATATAAGATATTTGAAACTATTATAGTTAATATCATATATAATACTAATCAATTAAAATATGAACTTTATACAGTAATAACTATAATTGATAGAACAGGATTTTTAATATCTTACTGTTTTATTAAAAATAGAAAAAGGTGAGATATTTATATAGCTATTATTATATAGTTCAAATTATTGTATAACCATAATTTTAATAAAGTAAAGTTAATCCTTTCTGATAAGAATTTAAATCAAATAAGTAATGAGTTGTCAATTTGGAAAAATACAGAAATTTAACTTTGTAAGTAATATATATGGTATGCAGTTAAGTAAAAACTTTTATTAAAATATAAGAAAAGGATAATATTACTCTTGTATATTAATAATATATTGTAATTGATCCAATATAGTAATCTTATAAAGACAAAAATATAAATTTTAGAAAAATTTTTTTAGAAGAATCTTTATAAAAAAATTTTATATTATATTAAAACACATTATCATTATTATATATTAATTCCAACTACAAATAAGAAATTTGTATTAATATCAAATAAAGTTTTGATAAGAACTGTTAAAGAAATTTTTTAATATTATTATTAATATTATTTATTTCATGTTTGAGTTATTTATAATTAGAATAGTATTATTGAAAACATTTTATTTTTGGGCATTATTAGTATACAAAACAGGTTCAATTATTTATATAATTATAATTATAAAATTTCATTAAAGAATTCTTAAACATGACTTTTATATAAATTTAATCAACTATATTTGGATATATATTATAATTAATAATTACTAGAATAATTTCAAAATTATTAATCAATATGATCTTCTTGTTATTGAAAAAATTCAAACTTTTTGGTAAAAGAACTTTTAACTAAAAAATTAATGGTTCTAATATAAACAAATATTTTATAATTTATGATTATTAGATTTGTTTATGTTTATCATTTCTTAAAAATAGTTTTTGTCTTTGTAAACACCTTGTTATTTTATTAAAAGATATAAAAAATTCTTTTTTTAGGTTAGTACAATGGAATAAAAAATATTTATTTATTTATAAAAGCATATTAATCAATTTGAAAATTAATTCTTAATGCTAATTTAATATATTTAGATAAATTTGATTCAAATATGATTATATCTGAATTAAATATTTATTATTGTTGAATTAAAATTTATTAACTTAGCAAATAATTAGTCAGTTAATTTTTTGCCAGATTTATAAAAACAGTATCACAATCTAAAATAAGATTGTTAATAATTTATTAAAAATTAATTGTATAATTAAACAATAATATATAGTAATTATTAGATATAGCATATATATAGAACATAATTAGTAGATGTAGTATAATTAGCATAATTAGTTGATATAGCATAATTAGCATAATTAGTGGATGTAACATAATTAGCATAATTAGTAGATATAGTGAATGTAGTGTATAAAGTATAAGTAGGGTAATTAGTATATATAGTATAATTAGTATAATTAGTATATAGAAAAAAAGTATAAAAAATATATAAGTAATGCATTTATAATATAAGAAAAACAAGTCTCATAATATTGTTAATAAAGAAATACTTACCTATAATAATTGTTAAATTTGACATCTCTTTTGAGTACTGATCTATCTATTATTACACAAGAGACTTTTACTCATTCTATAAATAAAGAATTTTACAGTCTATATTTTCTATAATATAACAATAGTTATAATCTTTAATTATGATCTTAATACAGTTTTTAGATCTTTAGTATAGCTCAAATTAGCAACCTTATTATTGAGTCTAGCAACTTTATTATTGAGTTCTAATATAGTAATTAGGTTGTCATTTTCTAAACAATAGGTTTAGAATACAAATTTCATTAGTAACAGAATTCTAAAAAATGATCCTATTTTAATAATTTAAACAAAGTATCTAAAGTTATAACTTTGTAATTCTAATTATATAAAGACTAACTTTAGAAGTATATAATATTATATGAATAAATTTAAAAAGTATATATTTTATAAGAAGCTCTATTTGAAAATTCCAAATAGAGAGGTAGTATAATTTTTAATAACCTTTCTAATAATAATTAAAATATATAATAAAGATTACAAAAAAAGTATATATAGAAAATATAAGTGTAATGTTATGTTGGATATTTAAAGCTAAAAATAATCTAGTAGTACAAATTTAATATAATTTAATATGTAAATAGTAATGCAAAAACTAAATAAATTATAACTTATAATTTGACATTATAAAAAAAAATACAAAGAAAAAAGTTTTAAATTTTTATCATTATTATTTTATTGTTATCTTAATTTTTATTATATAAAATATTAACAATTTATATAATACAGTTTCAAAAATCTATAAGATTATTATTGATTAAATAGTTTATAATATATATATTATTTTTTATAATTATTTATATAATTATAACTATAATTATAAAATAAAAAAATTATTTATAAAAAATTATACAAAAAAAAATAAATTTTTTATAAAAAATTATGCAATAGTTTACAAAATTTATTTTTTTAAAACACTTAAAGTATATTAGATTATAGTCTATCTTTATAACAGAATTATATCTATGTTAATAATCTCAAAAAATCAATAAATCTTTAAATACAAAATAAACTGTAGAGTTTAAAAATAATTATTTTTATGATTAAATTAAAAATCAGACACTTTATCATTTTATTTTAAGAATTAATGTATTTGAAACAACATATTACATATAACAACCTCAGATTAGCCAATAGGAGTTAGAGTTAGAGTTTGGGTTGCATGAAGTTTTAGTTATTTTTATTGGTTATACTAATTGAGTTGTTACAAATAAGTATATAACAGGTTGTTATAAATAAGCATATAACAGATTATTACAATTAGATTTGTTTTTGTTTTAATATGAAACTTAGAGTTTTATTAATCTTTAATTAACTAATTTTATAATAATAATAATCAAATTAATGTAAAGAATTATTATAAAAAAATTATAATATATCATATTGACATTACAAAAAAAAAGTTTGTAAATATATTTAAAACTGTAATACTTGTAATCATACTACCTTAATTAAAAAAAAGATGACCTAATACTAATTGTAAGTTATAGTTTATTAGAAAATTTTTAAATAAATCTTATTAATTTTATAATATACAAATATATAAACAATGGATTTTCTTAACTTCTTATTACAGTTTGTATTTTTTCAAAATTTTTGTAAGTTATTTTAATTAAATTAAAAAAACTAATATTATTAGTAAACCTTTGATTTTTTTATTTTTATAATAGAATGCATCATCAATTTTGCAAACTAATAATAGTAGAGTTTATTGTTACTGTTACTAAATATATTTATGAAACACTTGAAATTACAATTCAACATTGTTATCTAAGACATTTAATATACTAAAAGTAAATTAAATATTTAAATCAAATAGATAAATATTTATTTATAAAATACTATAAAATAAAGAAATTTAATTGCAAAATATTAATTAAAAAGATCATTTGGATCTTCTTTAGTAAAAGTGAATATACAATGGCTCATGCAATATTAATGTAATTTGCCATTTATATTTACTTATATAATAAAAACTATAATATGTTTTTTCTTAGAAATTTCAGATCATATGTATATATGTATACAGGATTATAATATATAAAACCTATTAAATTTAAACTAAGTTATATTAAAACTTTAACCTTGACTCTAATTATTAGTAAATTTATTTAAATTAATTTAAAATAGTTAATTTATATATATTATAATTATATAATAATTATATTTACTACCTATACTAAAGATTAACTGATTATTTATTAAAATTTATTTTTCCTATAATACTGCCTAACATGGTGCTTATAAAAAACTCCTTAGTATATATCAATAATTCAATCCTACTAATTCTATTGGTTTTCAGAACATAGAAGTACAAGAAACATCAATAAAACCTCAAATTATAAAAGACTATTTAAAGAAGGTTTTAATAATTCATGATGAAGTTAACAAACAACTTGAAAAACAAAAAATAAATACAAAAACATTTAACTGTTCACTACTGCAAAAATACTAATAAATCTGATTAGTTGATTGCAATTGTTTCTAATACCAATATGAATCCAACAATCTGAAAAAGAAAACTTCAAATCAATTTCATGAAAACTGAAACCATAATTGGTTTGATGAATAATAACAAGACCGTTATGTTAAAACATCCAAAGGTAGTACATGTTGTCCAATGAAAAGAATCTTTTATATCAAAAAAAAATACTGAAAAAAAAGAGATGCTCACCTTCCTAAATCTTTGAAAAAAAAATTTTTTCAAAGTTGTTTTTTTTCCGAAGTTGTTTTTTTCAAAGTTTTTTTTTTGTTTTTTTTAGGATAGTCTTTAACTTGTGGCTGTGCATTTAAGGCTTTAGAGACTTTTAGGGAGAGGATTATTAGGGTGGGATTTGTGATGTAAATAGGAAATCATGTGATTGCCTTCAGTTGGGCAATTCTCACGTTAATCCGCGACAATATTTTTCGGGTTTGGTTGCAAAGACTGGTCCACCCGACCCATTCCAAACCCTAAATATAAGGGACGCGCGATTTGTTTTAGTGTGATTCTTGACAAACTACACCAAATCGCATAATTACTAATTATTACATATTAATTTTATGTAAATGATAGCTCCAAATTACATCAAATCACACTAAATCACATAAAATCCGTGTCCCTGAATATAACTTCAAGGTTTTTAAAAATTTTAATCAATAATTTTTCGATGACTACCCGATCAAATTTGATAAAAATTTATTTTAACGTGACAAGCTTATATAACTAAAATCAAATCATTTTTATCGATGGTCTGGTGGTTATTATGGAATTCTCAGTCAAAGTTAGATGATGCAATTGCTGCCTTTTAGCACAAGTTATATGTTTTTAATGGTTTTTACTAAAATCTTTTACTGTTGGCCTTCCATAAATGCATTCATCGGGGAAAAGTGCACTTACAAGTGTGGGTATTTATGGTAATCTTATTATAATGAGTACTCTAATTACAATATATTATGATTCCGGCTTACAGCTATTTTCATAAATTCTTGGACAACTGGCTGAATTCAATAAGTTTTTGAATTCGGTGTTATCTGTATTGGGGTTTCGGCATTACAGTAATTCGATAACACCGATTCGGGTAATCGATTTGCATAACGATAAACATAGAATTTGCAAAGGCACCATGCTTTATGCCGTTTTTTAATTTATCCTTTATAATAGTTATGACGATCTGATTTAATTAGTGTTTCAAGATGATTTTAATGCTTTTCTCGGGATATAGCGTTAATAAAAAAAAAGAATATACATATATACAATATATGTATGTACAGCGAAAATAAATTAAAATGCAATTTTGTATATTGCTTCATTGTAATATATATATATTTATCGATAAGTCATTAGTATTGCTATTTGAGTTATTAAGTACCAGATGTTTAATTTTAAATTCCGGTACGTGACTGATTTTTGGGCGACGCTAGAGTGGTTAGGAAAAACCTGTCATCGGGCTTTCAATTATATTTTGTATAGGACACAATCTGTTTAACTTGCTAGAGATTGTGTCCGACACAAAATATAATTGAAAACGCATTTCCTTGATGACACTCATTTACTGTTCCATACCTATTTTTTTAAATTGTGAGAAGCGTAAAAAATCTTGTATGTATATACGTACGTTCGTATGCACATACGTATGTACAATACATACTAGTTACAGCAAACTACGATAAATTAATAAATTTTGATTTGCCGGATTTTTAATCGACAAGTAGTAACTATTATGACTGAGTTTCGACAAGGCGCATCCAATGATTCAAGTTTCACCTGCACCTCTAGTTGAGTTCATGATACTCTATATCATGTCGGATAACAAGTCTATTATTTCAGTAACTGTAGTAAAATTATAAAATTATAAAATGAAATATAAATTCGAGGAAATTACAATTGAAGTTTTAGCGAAGCTTTCATGTGTTCATTAGTAGTAAATTCGTATTCAAATATATCTGATTTAATACATTGGGTTAAATTTATGTTTAGAATATTCGGATAATCCTAATTCTTACCCTCGGGCGATTCCGATTAGAGGTCTAACCCTATTTTAGATATTTAATTTATCGGTATAGCATCTTTTATGCTAGGCACATTCCTTTTTTTATTGCAACCAGTTTATTTTTTTATTTTTCTGCTTTTGAACACTTACAAATTATTATTTGATGGAAAAACCTTTATGCTGAATTCACACACGCACGTACGCATATTTAATTAATAATAGACAAAGGAACGATTTTTCTATTGGTCATTAGAGTTTATGTTACATTTGGCAACATTTTTATTTTCCTATGGTAACACAGAGATGAAGAATTCGTTGGCCTGAGAATTTATTACCGTTACACATACTAGATTTAAGAACGAATTAAAAGATCCAGAGTGCAAATTTACGATGATATTAGGACGTCACGAGAGAATTGAAATTATGAAATAAAATTTCGCACGAACAAAAGTTTATTAGAGAATAAAGCTGGTTTATTATGTATATATGTAAATATGTAAATATTTGAGATATGACCAATTTTATAAAGCAAGTAACTTTTTTTGCGTCATTTCTGATCGTGCTACATTACACTTGATCATAAATTTGAGCGACCAACTTACATGATAAAGTATTGATACGAAATATTCCGAAAATATTCCGAAAATATTCCGAAAATATTCCGAGAATAGTCCGAAACAGCGGTGTAAGTTTATAATAATACTTACGTATTAAATAAGAATGCTTGTCTTACCCATTTCATATCACCTAATCAGAATATGAAGATATATGTGAGAATTACATACAGTAAAGAACCTAACAACATAGAAACAAATGAAGTGATTTTTCAAGAAGCTTTCGACTAGATCGTATCAAAATAAATTGCTGCGGTTTTAAAAAGGTTAAAAATGGCAAATAAAAAAAAATTCCTTTTGAATATTGAGAATACTGCACTCGGATACTGATTACATTAGCACGTTGATTGCAATACTAATTGTTTTAGCAAATGGTTGCGCATGTATGAAAAATAAGGCATTAATCTTCAATCAACAATGCCAAGACAATCAAGTATTCAAGTACAGTATTTATAGTATTTACTAAAAAAAAATTATTTAATATTTCAACAATAATAAAAATATTATTATTATTCAAAAGCATAGGTAATGCAAAACGAAAAAATCAATCTTTATGCTTTATATATTTGAAAGAGAGATCAAAAACCATTATTACTATTACCTATATGAAAACATTAAATTGGCAATCTTTTATTAACATGAACGTTTATAAGAATATTAGTACGTGTAGTTAAAAATCCGTTATTAATTTTCTTTAGCATAAGTTAATTTAGGCTTAAAAATAGCATGAAAATGTCATGTGTATAAATATTTATCCAAAAAATGACAATTTTTAATTATTATATTTTGCTAGTAACATACACAACGCGTGAGCTATAATGATTGTTAATATGATCTTGAACAATTAAGATATATATCTAATTTAATTGTTTGTTTCTAAAAAGTCTATTCATTCATCTATTCATTCAGATAAATAGGTAATTGGGTAATTAGATCAACCTGATAATTAAAACCAATTAGTATCGTATCGAATTTTAATCACTATTAATAATTTTTTGTGTTACAATATACATGATCAAATTCATTTAACTATGACTAATCTAAATAATCAAATTAGTAAATTTCGGATTATCTTGTAATTTAAATAACTGCTCTATAGATAAATAATGTAGTGTAAGTTATGTTTATAATTATTCTACGCAAAAATTCTACATAAACATCTATTTCTCAATATGGTAATCACAATAAAATTATAGCATATTAATACTTTTACGTACAGTACGTACTAGTAACAAATAAAAACCGACATCTGTCAACATTTTTTACTGAAAAAAAATAATTTTTAACAAAAGTTATGGGAATTTGTATTGGTAAAATAAAATTGGGTAAACCTCTTCCTGAACCAGAGCCTGTGCCTGAAGAAATAATATCAAAACTTAGTAACTCGTCGGAAAATTCCGACAAATTTCGGTTCGCTAATGGTAAAAGGTATCATAATGTAAAAAATGCTGTATATTTTGTACCTAACGATAGCGAAGAATGCGATAGGCTACATTTACAGCATGCTATGGAAAGATATATTTGGCAAGGTAATTTTTTCTCCCCAGTTGAAAATCTCCTTAATCAGGAAGGAACAATGGTTCTTGATTCGGGGTAAGTACATTAAATTTTATCATTTTACTAAAATTGTATAATTATTATAATATTATTATTATTAATTATTCTTTTTATTATTATTATTATTATTAATTGTTCTTTTTATTATTATTAATTGTTGTTATTATTATTACATAACTTATTACTTTAGAACAGGCGCTGGTTCTTGGATACTCGAAATGGCAGTTGATTATCCGAAATCTAAGTTTATCGGAATTGATATTTCTCCAGTTCAACCTGAAGAAAATATTCCTCCTAATGCTAAATTTACTCAGGCAAACTTATTAGAACGCTTGCCTTTTGATGATAATACTTTCGATTTTATATTTCAGAGATTCTTATGCCTCGGAATTCCCGCAGATAAATGGCAATCAGTAGTTAATGAGCTAGTTCGCGTATTAAAGCCTGGTGGTTACCTAGAGGTTTGTTGCATTATTTTATCTTAAATACATTGATATGAAAAGAAATAAATTACAATAATTTTTTCCAGTTAGCAGAAAATGATATTCATTATGACGTTATGGGTCCTGCATCAAAAATACTTATTGATGGCCGTAAGGATTAGCATTAAATAATTTCTCATGTTTATCTTTTTGTTTAAAATGCAATATTCTTACTTTATACTGTATAATATTTTTTAGTTTCACTTCTACTTCATGAACGTGGATTAAATGCAACTGTATGTTATAAAATACAAAGTTATTTGGAAGAAAATAACCAACTTTATAATATTCATTGTGAACAAAAGAAAGACTTGAATGGTCTAGATACTAACAGAGTGTTTAAATTGGTAAAATTTTAACATAAAAGAAAATAATAAATTTGTCTCAATTTATGAAAACTAATAATATTATATTTATTATTTAGCTTGCTGAAGATTACACCTCTGGTCTCGTAAATATTAAACCTACACTAATAAATACAATTAATGCTTCTAGTGATGAATATGACCGTTTAGTTAAGGTAATGGAAAAGGAGACAATAGATTTAGAATCTTTTAATCCGCACATACGTGTTTATGCTCAAAAAAGAAAAAAAAAATCTAGTTAATAACATATGATTATTCATTTAAGTAATGTTAAGATATTATAATTAATCAAAATTATTTATGTTTATACTTTGATAGACTATTTATGTTTCATAGATATAGTTTTAATTATCTATTCATTTTTAAGTATTTTATGTCACGTGGTTGTGATTATTTTATTAATATGCAAGCCGAAGATCTCTTACGGATTATGATGAACAGAGCCTCATAACTGTTGTATTTGCAGAACATGAGTTGATTGGTCGATTTTAAGCACTATAACTATTAATTATTTATCATTTTATATTACATACAGTATTCTTTTTGCATATTATCATTGTCTATGATGCAAAACATCTATTACCCTGCATTCTTGTAAAGTAATACTTTTTTTCGAAATTATATTTTAAAAAAGTATAATTAAAAAATTTTAACAAATATTTTCGAAGACTAAATCGGCCGAGTATTGCTTGATTAATTAGGTTTCTGAAATTGTAACCCTTAAATTACTCAACTGATAACTAGACTAGTGATTTGCACCATAGATTAAGCATTTACAAGACTTTGTCGTGTAATGAAGGGCTTATCACTCTTGTTTTTAAGTGGTTCAATGGCAATGAAAATAAATGTGTTGCATGCATTAGAGTAAATTTATTTATCGCATCTTACACAATCGAATTTCAAAATCAGGAGTAACGTTACACGATCATGAAATTCGTCGTTTTGCCTATAACTCAAAATTTCGCATATGTAACTGCCTTTCGGGTTCCCACGTTAAGCCTGATCTTATGATCTGCATCATGTATAAAAAACTGTCATCATTGTGCCGCAGCAAAATTTTTTAAAGTTCATTAACGTTAAGGTTGGCGTTTGGAATAAAATAAGCGATTTTTTAACAAAATGAACGTTTGTTTTGATCATTGAAATCTGATTTGTGGATGAAATACATAGGGTATGGTTTACTTAAGAGTGAAATTGTGTGTGCGATTCTTAGCATATGATTGGGTTATCCTTCATCGTGACCTTGTGTAGCACCTCAAACAATACTTTAAAAGGTAGGTACCAGGAACGAATGCCTCTGTACGAAAAGTCTTGGAATTGATTGGTCCGCGTGACTTATTCATGGTTTAGTCTTACAAATGAGCACGTACATCTGTAAAATCAAAGATTCAATAATAAACAGTAGTAAAAATAATTTTTTTGCCACAAAAATTAATGACCCGATGTAAATTTAAAGTCCTCAATGCTAAATATTTTGTAATTTTTATTTTTTTTCATCGAATTTTTTATCGGGCAGATAAAATGATAATCATGATAATCTAGGGATGTTACGGTCTGGCAAGGACCACGGTCCGGACCAGTCTTTTGAACCGGTCTAAGCAGTCCGTGGTCCGTAAGTTAGGACTGGTCCCAATAGGTCGGTCCATAATAAATTCTGTGATTATATAATTATGTAATTGTAAATATATGCAATTCTATTTCGAAGATCATAACCTTGAAGCAGAAAACATATCGCAATAGCGTAATAACAGTAATAGCGAAGAATTTTAACTTGCAGAAAGGTACATACGTACGTACATACATATTTAATATCAGATATGTATATGTCAAATCAATTATTTATCGCAATTAAGTAATAACTTTGTAATCTTAATTTAAAACCATTTAATATCACGTAAACAAGTTTTATAGTATGTACGTATGTACAGTACATTCTAAAATAAATGCTATTAAACTTGTTTTCAAAACAAACTTTAGATAACATTGTAAGCACAATTCTTCAATCGGAACCTTGGTTTTCGCGTATAATGTTTAAGTAAACATATAATAAAATTACTTATAGGTATAGTACAGGACTTGCACATTTGTGATCTGACAAAAGAATGTATGAAAAACGTTCATAGATTAGAGTTTGGAACCGGTTTTATTTTTCATATAGTAAAACCAATTAAAACTGGGTTTAACATATGAAAATAAAACCGGTTTCAAACTCTATCATATATGTGTTACGATAATCTAAATTCTCCATTCCTATTGGCTGCAGATAGACCGGTCCTTGGACTGGACCGAACTAGGATAGGTTCGTGGACCAGTTTATGAATTTTGGTCTGGTCTGTAGTCCGCTACTCGGACCCAGTCTTTGGAACCAAGACCGGACCAGGACGGACCGTAACATCCCTATGATAATCACTGATCGTCAAAGACTTAATTGAAAGAATATGTCGATCCTTTCTAAATACGTAGATATGTTTAGTGTTTTTTTTTGTAGGGCCCCAGTATTTTGGGTCAGATTCATCGGAACTATATAGCAGTCAGACATTGAAATTTAAACCAATATTCAGATTGCAACTTCTTTTATAAAGACATTTTCTTATGCCAGGAACGGATTGCAATGAAAAATATGGTTCCCGTGACTAATATGGTGTCTGCGTAGATTTCTCCCGTTCCTGGTTTCGCGCGACAACATTGCGCAGCTACTTACGTGGAAGGGGATGATCTGTAACGTAATTCACGGCTATGTCAATCATCTACCTAATATGGGGGTCGTTTAAAGCCAGATGCGTTTGGTATAAATTTGTAAATAATCTACATTCTGCATAATTACTTTCTTGACATCTATATAAACTATTAACCCTAATTGCATCAAAAAGGTAACCCTAAATGCATCAAAAAAGTAACTCTAACGCACACGGCTTTAGACAACCCTCTAATATAGGTTTCCCAAGCATAAAAGTCTAAAAATATTAATGGTATAAGGGTAATAAGAGTAATAAGGAGAATAGATGCAAACTATAATTAATAGGTTACGGATGTAATAGAACTATATATAATAAAGGTTTTAAGCCCAATGAATAATTAGTTAGCTCTTATTATAAAATTTGCTTCTAATTATTTTTTGTTTTACTATTTGTTATATTATAATACCTATAATCATAAATATCCAACTTAACAAATCTAACACATCTTTTCTCAACTAAGTCATTTGTAGGTTATATGTTATATCTAATTGAAAAACAATTAATTTGTTGTTTTAACTATATTAATATATTGTTTTGTTAATGTATTTTGTATAATTTTGTAATAAAAAACTTTTTTTTATTTAATTATAATATTCAAGTAAAAACTTATAGTTACTTTTTGGATTTATTTTCAGAGATTTGTTTGTCTCTTTCATAATGCCAAGTATAATTGTATCTCTTTTATTTTATCTTAATATACTTAACATTCTGTTGTTATGTATATATCTAGCCTTTTTTTGTTAAATTTTTCTAAGATTAAAAGCTTGTCTATCATACATTTCATAAATATACATCTTCTTGTACTATTTTTTTTTGTAGTGCAATGTACTTCTTTAATTATCTTTAGTCTTTTTCAAAATTATATCTAGTCATAAATCATGATCTCTGTTTTTGGTTCTAACTTTTTAATTGTTTTTGTTTTTTGTTATTCTGTTTCTAGTTTTACATTTGTTACCAATTTATATAACAATCTTGCTAGTATATTAAGGGTAGAGGGTATATAAATCATTTTTATATAGATTTATATAGTATTTTGAAATTTTTATATAAAATTAAAATATACTACTTATAAAACTTTTTTAAATTACAACCAATTTTTATTAAA
>CAJVQA010003918.1:0-18481 GCA_910591915.1 Cetraspora pellucida | reverse complement strand
ATAATAATAATACAATAATAGAATAACTAATACTAAATAATAATAATAATAAAATAATAATAATCTAATAATAATAAAATAATAATAAATTGTTCTATAACAGTATATTGAGCTATCTTCTTAACAACTGCACTTACCATGCCTGTCATTATATGTTTTTCTAGTACATTAATGAATAACTATTTATTTTCTTTTACATCATTTCTTATACTCAAGTATTTATAAACTAATTTGACTAAGCAATATAATAAGTTTGTAGGATCTACTAGAATGAATTTTTCCTTTGCAAATTGATCGGTTTTTGATATGTTTATTCTTATCTAACATATGCCATCAAACATTTTTAGATCACTTATTTTCATGTGCAAAGTTCAGATGATCATCTCATTGTATGTAATCCAAGAAAGATCATTGCATAATTTTTTTTTTTAGATTAAACTTGAGGTATTTTGTAGTAGATTATTGATGTAATATTTTAGTGCATTTACTGAAAGTGGATCATGTGGCCATGTTGTCTCTTTTTTATTTGCTGCGAGTTTTACCAAGTTTCATGCCAGGTCTCTGATGTTGACATTTAAGATTGAATCCTTAAATCCTAGTTTTTAGTAGTAACAGCTAATGGCTATCAGATAAAAATATAGTTTCATTGTTTTTTTCAATAGGTCTGTCCAAGTTAAAAAGGTTAAAACTGTATTTACTTTTGCTAGACAAAGAACTAAGCTATGAATTTTACAGAAAATTGTAAATTCCTTCTATAGGCTTTTTAGACATTTTTCAAAATCTGAATTTGGTAATAAAATATTATATGCTTTTAATAGTAAGGCATTTAGAAAATCATTTTTACTGTTTAAAACTTCCAAAGAGGATTTTTCTATGGTTCTGGGAACATGTTTTTTTCTGACATAGTATAAGTTTTTTCTTGCTAATAAAAGCTCTATTAAGCTGATTTTGTACTTTAAAAGAAGGGGCCACCATGGTGCTGAGAGAAATTTGGAGCAATTAATATTACTATTGTCTGAGTTTGCAATCCATGTTCTAAAACTTAGTATATTAAGCCCAAAGGAAGACAGATATATTTGATTTTGCAGTTACTATTTTGTGTGAAGCAGTCTACTGCTTCTAACTTTGAGCAGTGCCATCAGCTATTGAAATGCTCTATCTTTCTTGTCTGGTAGGTTGCCATTCTGTCTACAGAAAACTGACATCATTTTTGGTTTATTAGATTGTACAATTCTTGAGCGAGTAACTAGTCTGATTTGTTGAACATTTGCTTAACTCATCTGCTAGGTTCTGCTTTAATGAGATCCATCTGAACTTTTGAATTTTGACATTGTATTGATTACAGAAGTTCCAAACCTCTCATATTATTTTCTTCTGTCATGGTCTTTTTCCTTTTGACTCTACTGTCTTTTTGCGACTTGATTGTCTTTGAAAACTGTGATGCACTGATATGCAATTACATGAGCAAATAATTTTAGTCCCAATAGAGTTGCCAGTGACATCAAAACAGTAATATCAATATGTCTGTGGTAGTGTAGCCAATTTTCAAAATCTCTTTATTTTTCTAATGTTGCAGACCAACCAGTTGTAAATGCATCTACAAAGACTGAAATTACTTGTAAGGGTCTCTATACTAAGTTTCTGTTCTTTCTCTTTAAATTTATTATAATCCAGTTTATGTTAGCTAAAGCCTATAGTGATAGTTGAACAGTTTTGTTCCATTCTCAGAGTCTTCTTTTTTCTGTATCTATTATTGTATATAATTTCAAGCATCAAGCTTTTGTATATCTGAATGCATAATTTAGGCTCATTATTTTTTCTGTGGCAGAAGCGAGCTGTCAGGCTATAATAGGCTGCTTCTTGGACAATAGGTTTTTTAAACAGAATACTGTGTTGTTGATTTTTATATCTAGTGCTGTAATCATGCATTTTACTGTATATAGCATTAACTCACAGTATTTTACTTTCTGTATAGGGTCCAAATGCCTTTTTTTTGCTAATACAAAACTATACTCTCTTAAATTCTTTAATATAATTTTTTTTCTTATATGTATTAGTGTCTTTTGACATAGATGTGCAATCTATATATTGTCTACATGGTTGCCACAGGAGATCCCTTATGCCTGCCAATGCCCTATTATAGCTCTCATTACTTTTGAGAATTTCTACACAGCCTGGCTCAGGCCAAAGGATAATATGTTGTAATAGTACCAATTTGTACCTATTATGAATTCCAAAACTTTTTAAGCTCTTTTGTCCATTTTTATATGATAGTATTCATCTTTTAGATCTAATACAATCATCTACCAATTTTTTTCCATTATGCGCAAAAAGGTTCTGAATTTCTCAAATTTAAATGGCTTTTCTGACAATGTTCTGTTCAGGCATCTGAGGTATATAATTAGTTACTATTTTTTTGGGCCTGCTTTTGGCACTAAAAAGATTGGGCTTATTTCCAATAAATAGTTTGGTCTTTTTTCTGAAACATTACTAATGTTATTGCTTTTCTTCTTGTAATCTCTCTATTTCTACCTTCAGCCAGGTTACTTGATCTTCTGTTAACAGATATTGTAGTAAGTCTAATTGCATCAATAACTTGATTAGTCCTTTTGGGAATAGTGGGACTCTATTTCTTAACCATTTTATTATTAAATGCAATGCTTGTATTTTCCTTAACTAATAGTTCATATACTCTTTTAGATATATATGTCCTGTTACTTGTATTATCTGTTGAACTCAGGTGTAGTTAATCATGCTTTGTGATGTCTTGTGGCATACTGTATTGGTTTTTATAAGCTGTATAGTCTTTTAATTTATATACAGTTCTATAGTCTTGGTTTGTGTTTCTGTTTGGATTTGAAGAACAGGTTTTTGCAAAATGGCTATAGCTGCTACAGATATAGAACTTTTTTAAGGATGATGATGCATAACTATAGGATTGGTGATTTTGTTGAAAAAACCTACCTGTGCTCCAGTAGTTTTTCTAAAAATTATTTTGACAATTTCCTCGATGACCATTTTGATTTCTATCACGATAGTTATACTAATAATTTGATGACTTAAAGGCACTGTAAGGCTTTTGCCTTTTACTTATTTTTGCATTAGCCAAAGTCTTGGCTTTTTTGATTAGGTTATCTTTTTCTTTTAATCAATCATCTTGTGTTTCAGATAAGGCCACCACAATGTCCCAACCAAAGCCCTCAGCTACTCTTAAAGTGAACATTCTGTTTTCTACTAACTCTTATGCAGCTTAAATGTGGTCTGTTACATCAACCATATTTCTAGATTCTGTAATTAAATCCAGTTTTCTCCCAATTTTGCACAGAATATCATACTTATGTTGGTCTCAGGACTTCTCAAACTTATGCTTTGGCCAAACTTTCTTTATATTAGCTTTATTACATATTTCTTGAACTTGAAGCACTATTGAATTCAGCTTATCATTAAAATTCAACATTGTATTTTATAATTTTTGAAAACCTAATAATATCTTTTCTTCTCAAGAATCAAGGTTTTTATCATCTCCAAGTTGCAACTTTCTCTTTCTTGATGGTTTATTCATCTAAGATAAGTACTTATTTGTTTCTTTTACAATATATGAGAATGGCAGTAGTGTAGCTCCTGGTAAGTAACTTGTTTTTTGGAATAATTTCTTAAGCATTTGGTGGCTGAATGCTTTTGAATTGAATATTTCCTTATTTTCTGTATAGTTGTTAGATATAACTGACTCATCATTTATGTTTACTTGTAACCCATCATTTGAGTATTTTCCCTTTTCTATATTTTTCTCATGAGGTCCATTTGCTTGGTAATCCTTTAACCTTTGTATAAGGTCCACTTTGTTTCCTTCAATTGGTATACCTAAATTACAGCATATATCTAACAAATTATTTTTTAATATATTTGAGTCTGTTATTATCTGTAACTATGATGAATAGCTATATGCTATAGAGCCAGATATCAATCAGACAGTGAAAGAATCAAGCACTATAGATTATCTTACTTCTTTCTTTTATTTTATACTATCATATTTCCATTTTTATTCAATTCATTTAGCATTACACAAAATCTGCAGTTCTGCAGTAGATCATCTTTGCAATAATACTCCTTGCATGACTATTGTTATTCAATAGGCCAGAAAATCATGTATTAAAAATCAGTATGAAATTTTTTTATATAACCTATAATTTTTCTGAAATATATATAATAAAAAATATTTTTTTCAAATCACAATTCTTCTTTTATTTTTCAAAATAGAGATTTAAAATTTGCTTAAGTTTAATAAAAATAAGTTCTAATTTAATTATATAGAGTTTTTTCACTCATAAAAAAGCCAATTGTATAAAAATTTTAATAAAAATATCAGTTTATTGTAGATACTATCATTCTATTAAAATTTATTAATAAGTAAATAAAATAAAATATTTACTTTATATTATCATTATATATAATATTCTCAATAATATTAGATAATATTTTTTATAAACAATGAGTTTTTTTTAAAGTTATAGTGATTGAAAGTTTATATATTGCAAATAACTATTAATATAAAATAGCTTTTGTTTCAATAAATTATAATAACTAAATGCAAACTATTTACAAAGGTAATATTAGTTTTTGTTTTTATACTTTAAAATGATAAAATTAGTATAATTATATAACATTGATCAAAGTGATATATTAAAGTAAAATATCAATAAGATATTTGATTAAATAGTGTAATTGTTTGTTATTATTAATAAATAGTTGCATAATGTTGTCACACGAAGCCAGAAACAAAAAGTAAATTTTCAGATTGAGTTGCAGATGAAACTGCTTTTGTCATAAGTTTTTTGTTTGCTTAACTATTATAAGTTTTATTTGCAACTTTAAATTAGATCATATGTGCAATAGATCGAATACTAACTATGTTATTTCGATGAACTTTAGATGCAATTTAGATAAAATAAAATAGTATTAATATGGTATAGATGTAGCAATCTTGCATGTATGTAGTTTTTTTTAAAATAAATTATTTACTTTTGTTGTTAGTTTATTATATTTGTTAATAGGTGTATTTAAAATAAATTATTTATACAATATTAATTTATTATATTTTAATTGGAAAATTTTATAATTGATTTGTTAAGTACCTGGGAATTTTACATTCACAAGTGCAATTAATCCATCCTTAGTATCTGGGGCACTTTATATTCTAGGCCTTCAAAAATTATAAGGTGTATTATAAAAGAGGTCTTTTAGTCTATGCTTGTATGGTGATTTGTAATTAAATATAAATGTAAAAATAAGAGAATCAAGCATTCGATAACAGAGTAAGTAGGTTAGTAAAATGATAAATGAATTAATTCTTAAGTATATATTTGAAAAATACATACCTTTGAAGTATTAAACTTAGAATAGCTAAAATGAATAAATACAGTTAGACGAAATTTATTATTTTCTAGATAAAATCTGTAGCATATTCTAACAGTATATAGATTAGATCAAAATTTAATTATGACTAAATATTTATTGCAATGAGAAATGAACTCTTAAATCTTAGCTCAAATATATATTTATTTTTATAAATGCACTTTTTTATTATTCCCTAAGCATCTTTTATAAAAGCTGAGTATTTATAAAAATTAGAGTTTTAATTAAAGATGTGACATCATGCAGCCTGTGCAGACATTTTTTGAGGCTGTGCATTGCAATTTTTATAATTATTGCCAGCTTTATAATCCAGGTTTGAATTATGAATTGGAAATTAGTCCAAAAGAAAAATGGATCTGTATTATCTAATTAATAGAATTCATTATTTATAATTCTAGTCAAAATTTCAGATCATTTGACCACATTTAAAGTTGTTTTGTTCAGATCTAGCCAAATAATCTGCAAATTTGACCAGAATTATTAATTCACTGATATGTAGAGAAAAAGTGAAAAAAACTGCAAAACAACATTTAAACTAACCTTGAAGTACTAATTAAAAATAATGGAAGTTCAACTTTAAATATATAAAGTAGATGTTTTATATATATAGATGTGAAGCCTAATGAGTAAATGTTTTTAGAAACTGAGCCTATACAGCTGTGCAGCTTTTGCAGTAGATTTAAAAAAACCTCAATTTTCACATCTCTAGTTTTAACTGTAGTAGCAATATAATTCTAATTAATTTAAGAATTATTATAATTTATCCAATAGGATTAAGACTGAGCCTCTTTTTTTTAAAACAACATTTATATTATATTTATACTTGTATAGTTAAAAACTATACTACTCTACCTAATAATACAGAACATAATGTTAAAAACTTATCTTCTCTTTTCTTTACTGACTTATTTGATTACTTTTTAGATTTAACCAATATATAACACAAGCTCAAATAAATACATCCTACTCTTGACCTTTCAATATTTAATAAGAATTAGTCTAAAGCTGCTATATTTACAAATTTATACCAATTACCTTTTTTTGCCAATTTGTCTCTAATACTGAAAAAGAATTTACTGAACTTAATAATACTAAAACCAATCAAGTATATGAAATCTATTACTTTTATAGCTTTTTAAAAGCTTATCTCAGTGCTGCTGCCAATAATTATCAAATTAACAACTATTATTCATATCAAATTATTGAAAAAATTACTAGCAAGTCTATTAGTACTAAGTATTTAGCTAGAATACTTATATATTTTTATATTCTTAAAAATGACAAACTTCCTATTTCTTGTATCAAAGAAGCTTACAACAAAAAATTTTATTCTGAAACTCAACAAATTTTATATTCTAAATTTAATATTAAATTTAATATATCTAAAACTATACCTTTTTTGACTAAATACCCTAATCAAATCAAAATTTTCAACACTCAAAGAAAATAGTAATTCATCTAAGCTCTCTGACAATAACATTATTATGTTAGAATCAAATACTAATAACACTAATCAAAACACAGAACAAAATTTACAACCTGATCATATTACAATACTCTCACATAATCCTTTCAAAAACTCTTTTATAAAGTACATAAATGCAGCCACTACTTCTAAGATAATGATGCTTTTTATATCCAGTAGACTATTTTTAGAAGAGAATAATGTAAATGGATAAATAATTAAATCTATTTATACAGAAACCCAGATTAATAATAGTCAGGCCCAATGTACAAGACAGGTTATAATATCTTGTGCAATTGTGTAAGATGAGTATATGATAAATAACCCTATAGAAAACAACTTATCTTCTTCAAATACTATTTCATCCAACCCTTTTAAAGAAAAACCAGACATTACTCTTCAAATTATATGAAACAATCATACATTTTCTTAATATTCTTATACTAATAATATTGTTATTTAATAAAATATCAAGCTTTATACAAACTCTACTAACCTACTAGATAAACCTCTTAACTGAAACAAAATTGACTACTATTATCTAAACTCCTGCTACAACAAGTTTTTTTAATATTACAAACTTCTATTTCTCCCAACTTCTCAAAATACATCTATGTTTTATTCATATATTTTGATTCTTTTTTGTTAACTATTTTGAGAAATCAGTCCTAATATTCTTTAAACATAATATAAATAAAACTTATATTTATCTTCTTTACAAATCCAAATCTTTGCCTGAATATTTTTTTTTATTATTATAGCACTTTACAGTTACCCTTTCAAGTTATATACTATTAAGATCTGTCTTCAATATATCAGTCTTTTTTGCACTATTACTTTTGAATAATTTGTTTTTTCTTACATCTAATAATATATTACAAGCTACTAAATCTAACACTTAATCTTCAAACCTTACAATCTGTATTTATAATATTTGAGGATACAATAAAAATCTCAAACAACAAGTTTGAAAAATTATTGCATTTATATTCTCTAAATATTATTAGTATTATAGAAACTAAAATAGCAAAAAACAATGTTATTACAAATTCTACAACTCAAAACACTATTTTTACTTTTGGTCTTATACTAATAGTCCAAAGCAAAAAATGTACTTATAATTTACAAACATCTTATAACTTATATATACAATATCCTTATTTTTCTTAGTTATGCTATTATTATTAATTTTTTTTTTAAATATGATTATAAATTCTAAATTATTTTTATATACTTATCATGTGAAAATACACAACTAAGACTTTAAATTCAAAATACAATTATTTAATAGATCTAACAAGCTACCAATTAGAACATCTAATCTATAATACTAAGTGACTTTAATATGTTGCCTAACAATTCTATCTTCTTATTCATTAAATCAAACTATTACAATTCTTATAACACAACAACATTTACAACCTAGCAGATCACAAAAATAACTCTTCTTATATTTGGCATAGCAGTCAACATTATATTATTATTGATTACATTTGGGCTCTTTTTTTACTGAAATACCTCAACTTATTTTACTTAGATGATACAAAAAATAGTACTAAAAGTTATCAAAGATTCTTATATATTTTTGAATATTCATTTATGCATTTAAAGATAAAAACAAATATTTAACCTAAACTTAACAAAGAACTTTTAATTATAAAGCAATAAACAAAGAGCAATAAAAAATCTTTATTGACTAAGTTTTTCTTAATCTTAATATAAACAAAACTCTCTCTATTTAAACTTTTAAATCTCTTAAAACCATATAGCATAAAATTCAAATTAGTATTATTAATGCAGCTACTAAATATATTCTTAACAAAAAAATAATAATTCATAACTTTCAACATTTATTTTTAACCAAAACTACTCTATTTCATCTAAATCTTAAAAAATTTAATAATATTATTAGACAAATTGAAGCTTTTTTAACCAACTTATTACCTATATCTATATATTTTAATTCTACTATACACCATTTTAACTTAATTCATTATTTTAATATATTTCTTATACCCAAATTCTATAAGTCTATACCAAGCTAGATTACTAATACTATTACTAAATAGCAAGCTCTTTATAATGCTTAAAATATAGAAAACATTAAACAAATTTGAGAACAAAAAACTAAAATATTAGCCTCAAATATCTTAAACTTCAAATCAATTTCAAATCAATGATTAATAGTATGCTAAACCATTACAAAGATCCTGTAAAATTTAACAACATCAAAATGCCAAATAACATTATTACAAACTCCAAACTAATTAAAAAACATATCTAACAATATTTTGACAACTGAATTGCTTACAGACCTATTAAAACTTATGAATTTAATACTAATAGACCTAAGAAATATGTAACAAAAGCTATAATCAAATCAGACTATTACAACTCAGACTTGTCTGAATTTTCATTAAATAAAATTTTTATAACTTTTAGTTAACTTTCTAATAACAAAGCATGTAGCTTATCTTGAATTAGTTATGAAATGCTTAAACAGGCTGCTTCTACTTTTCTCTAAGCAATAATTGCTTTATTTAATTAATGTATTCAAACTGCTTATATATCAAAATAATAAAAAGAAGGTCACATCTTTTCAATATTCAAAAAACCTATTTTTAATAGAAACCTTTCTAATACAAAACCTGTTAATCTAGTTGAACACATCAAAAAACTATATATCAAAATTCTTACTAATTGCCTTAATTTAATATTTATACAATATTCTATTTTATCTTCCTATAACTATATTGCTCTGTACCTTTATCTCTATATATATTCTTAACAATATTATTAAAAACACTAGTTGTAACAACAAACACTTATGGTTTTTGTCTTAGAACATGAGCAAAGCATATAACATTGTAAATTTAAAGCTTTTTACAAAGTCTCTTAAATGAATATCTATTTTTTAACTTCTAATTATATACTTACTAATTTTCTTACTAATCAACAAAATTAGGTTATATCTAATTTTAGTCTTATTGATTTTTATTTAATTAAAAATAGTATAAATTAAGAAAAAGCTATAATCTCTCTATTTTGAAGAATTTATTATAATTCTTTAATCTATAAAATTGCTTTACAATTTTCAAGATACTCCATGTCTGCATTTTGAAAAACCAACTTACATTTATCTCAAATCCAAAATCCAAAAATATTTGCATTAGTTTTAGCCTATATAAATAATACTCTCTGTAATATCAGTTCAAAAAAGACTTAATCTAATATCTAAAACTGCTATATCTATTTATTAAATAGCTAATATTCAAATTAATTCAACTAAGTTTATATTAGCTACAAACTTTTTTATTACTTTAATGTAGTTTTCTAGATTTTAAATTTACTTTATTTCTAAAAACCAACCTTTTTAGTTTCTTAGATGTTAGTTTATTCTTAACAACAAACAATTCCAAGTCATTAAACTAATAAAGCAGAGGCTTTTAATCTTATAACATCATTAGTACAAAAAAAATACTGACAAACAAATCACTTATTTTATCGACACTGTTATTATTCCAACTTTAGATATAGATTACATAATATTATTCTTCTATGCACTATATGCAATCAAATTTTATCCAAATAACTTATAGTAACAAAACACAAATTTCATCTCTTCAGATCTATACTAAATAGTACAATGCTTAACCCACATTAATATAATATTTATAAGATTTGAGATATCCAACTTTAGTATCACATTTTTAACTACCTTTAATAAATTAACAATACTAATCTTCTTAGTATTACAACTTAAATAAAACTTTAACAGTTACAAAACAACTTATAATCTCCTATTAACATTTTATATTATTCTAAACTAACTATCAATGGCTCTAATAAATATTTATTAAACTGCAAAATTATCTAACTTCTAATTTACCTTGGTATAATAATTCTAACTAACTCTAATATAATATGGTCTTATATAATTAGTAATAAAGCCAGTTATTAGAATTGATTTTATTACAATATTTTAAATACTCTATTTTCAAAAAGCAATTTAGATAATTAAATATTGTGTATCTTGAACAGCTCTGTATAGCTAATAACAGTATCTTACTTGACTGGAAATATCTCTTACCCAAATTGTTACATTTCCTAAAGATAGAAATTTTTTTGGTTTTTCTATTTAGAGAATATTATTCTGACATACACTTATTATCAAATATACTATTATTATCAAATTATACTATTATATTACTAATTATGTGGTTATAATCCTTATGTCTAGGGATGGAATTCTATAGCCTAGTAGTCTAGGCACCCCTCTTACTACAAACAAAGTCAATGGTTCAATTTTAGCTAGAGGCAAAAATTTTGTAATTATAGAAGCATATAAATGTATGTGAAGCTCTGTGGCTAAGTCTATATAAATAGAAGATCAGTGTATAAGAAGGTTCTCAAAAAGAAGTTTTCCAATATAAAGAGTTGGCACTTAATGTAAGAGAAGCTAGAAATATACCAGAAATAGAGAGAAGGTGCACTAGCAGATGATATGGTGAATATAAAAGAAAACTACGAAAAAGAAATAGACTTACTGAAATTCGAACACTTCTGACACCAAACTGGTTCTAGTAGATATAAAATTAGAAAAATCTAAGAGGTAATTTTGGTACCATAATTAGTAAGTTTGCATTGAGAGTAAATTCAAAAGAACTATAAATACTTAGTAATATCTAATGAGGTAGCACTTAGATATAAATAGTAATTAGATAGCCCTAACCTGTTCTGTCTTAATTATAAAATATATCATATTTCAGATATAGAAAATCAGAAAGTTTAAATAGGGAACTCACAAGCAGGTCTCAGATATGACATCTAGTGAGTAACCTATGAGTGAAACCCTTAATTAAAAATTGACTAAAGTTATACATATAACTAGTTGTACTTTTGTTGATATATTATATAATTATATATTATTAATAATAAAAAGATACACAAGCAAGATTATCCTTAAAACTAAAAAAATAAAAAAAAAAAATAATAATAATCCTTATATCTATTATATTATTAATATATTTAAAAAACTTACAAAATTAAACTATGGTTACTTTTATATTACAATAAAGAGATTATTATTAAAAAAATACAAAAATACTTTTATTCATCTAACCATTATTTTATTACTTATTAGATCTCTAATATAGACTTAAACTATTCAAAATTCTACTCTTTACTTCTTGTTGAATACAAATGATATACAGAATATCATCTTAATTAAATTAAACAAACCTGTATTATTAAAGTTTCTGCAATTATTTTAATATAATTTTTTAGTAGAACTAATTCTAAACACTAACTCAATCTTAATACAAATTATTTAAATCTTATTTGCTTTACTGCTATTAAGCATCTGACTTGTATTCCTTTTCTATATACTATTTCTATTACTGACTTAATTGCTTTTAAAATTTTTAATTCAAATGAAGTTATTAACAAATTTATATTTATTTCTTATCATAACTACTTCTATTAACAACTATTCTTTTATACTGATAGTTCTGTAATTAATATTAATACTGACCAATGCACAATGGGTATTAGTTAAATTCAAAATGATTTATGATTAAACTATTAACTCATTTTTTACTAAAATACAATTCTGGTTTCTATTATACAAAGCTAAGCTTTTCTTAATTATTGTTACAATCTCTATAGCTTCTCATAATTTAGCAATTAATATTTTTATTAATTCTCAATTAGTAATCTCTAAATTTAATAATTTTTAATCTAATTCAATCCATTCTAACAAACTATTCAAATTTAATTCATATCCTATTTGGCATATCTTTTTAAATATTATTTAATCATACAAACTACAAATTATCTTTCATAAAATATAAGCTTATTCAGATAACTATCTTAATGAGTAAGCAGATTTTCATACCAAGCAACATCCTTTATTACAATTTCTTTCATTTAATTATATAAATTTCTATAATCTTTACTATATTCTTTAATAGAATCAATATTTGTAGAACTTTTTACAAGATATATTATTAAACAAATCTGTAAAGCTTACATCTTAGCTATATAGACATTACAAAAACATAGCAGTAAATAATTATATTTAATCAAAATATTAATTAAAGATCCTTCTGGCTCTATTTTAATTACAATTAAAAACTTTTCTATAATATTACTAATTTTAGACTTAAGTAACTAAAATTTTTTGAAATTAAAACTCTTCTTAATGAGTTGCCAATATACTTATTATATTATACTAGTAATCTATATTAATACTCAGATACTATTTACTTTTACTATAACTTACTCAACTTTTCTTTTTATTGATGTACTTGTATTAACTCATTTTTGTTTAACTAAATTATTCAAACTTCTACCAACTAAATTATTTTCAAAAACTTATCTAATCTTGATACTAATCAAAAATATGATCTAGTTAATAAAATTCTTAATTACTCAGCTCTTAACTTTTTATACATACTATTCAATACTTTTTACTCTAATCTTACATTTAAAGAACTTATTCTAAAGTTATTTATATTAATAATTCAAAATTTTGATATTTTATACATAATTGCTTTTCAAGTTATTATTAATATTCTTCTTAACATTAATAAACAATTATATGAGCAGTTATGAAAAACATATTGCATTCACTTTTCTAATTGAAAAAGATAATAAAATATATTTCAATTCTAACCTATTAACAAATCTTCAATAGTATCAATTAATCTACTAGATGTAAACACTTCAAAAAAGATTATACCTACTTATGTCTTTGTAAACTTTCTATTCAATTACATAATTGCTTTAATATATATTCTTCTATCAGCCAAGCAATTCACAAAATTAACATTTGGTCTATTTTATAAATTAAATATAATATATTATTAAAATATATCTTAAATATTCAAATTTAGATAAATTTTAACCATTCTAGCAGGTTTAGATCACAGATAAATTAGTCTGAGCTTTTATTCTTGTATGTAATTTTTAATTTATTTATTTTATACAAATAGTAGTATTTATATATTTAGCAGTTTAATGATTAACCCTAATTTCAAATGTTGGCCTCAACTATAGCATATATGTATATAACTATTTTAATTACTAATAAAGATATAAATAAGGCCTCATATTATTACTAAAAAAAAAGAAATTAATATAGTTTAAAGCAGAGAATTTAATAGAATTATTTTGTTTAAAGATATAATAGTATATATAACTAACTATAAGTTGTAAAATATTAAAAAAATATTGATTAAAAAATTTATTTAAAAAGTAAAAATTTGTTATATTAAAAAGATAAATATAGATGAATTTATACTGTTTTTAGAACAGAATATTATAAAGAAGCAGTTTAATTTGAAAATTATAGATTATTAGAATAGTAAAATATTAAGAAAAGATATATTGTTTGCTACTAAAAGTTGGTTTTAAAGATCTATAAAAAAAGTTAAAGAATTTGTGTTTTTTATTACTTCTTAATTTAAGTCTTTTCAAGTAGGCTTATGTTTTTTTTAATTTTATAAATATATAAAGTTATAAAAAAAGTTCTGGGGTTGATAATGTATTGGTTACCACTCTTAGGTCATATTTACAAGATTGTTAATTCAATTTCAACTGGAAGAAACCCTGTTTCAGGATTGTGAATCTTTATAATCTTAAGAGGATTTTTTATTTCAACTTTTGGACAAGAATACTACAGCAACAAACAAGTTGTGTAACATAACTACAAAATTATACAATACTCAGATAAGAAGATAATCTAACAAGAAACATTGATAATATAAGAGTTTCTAGATTAAGAAAAAAATTATGAAAAAGATATACCAAAAGAAAACAGAATCTGTAAAGCTATGTTGATAAGGAACTGTGAACTTGAAGTCAAAGATCCTACACTGCAGGGCCAGGGACCTGGGTTATCATAGATAAACTTGTTAGCACATAGTATGGAGGAACTAGGGAACACCACTAGTAATGTACATAATAACAATATATGTAAAACTTGCAGGAACCAAATAAAATAATAACTTAATAAAAAAAACACCATCTGTGCCCCTAGTTGCAAGGACAACAAAGATATTCAAAAAAAAACTATAAAAAAGTATCTTATGTTTTAATATCTAATACTAATTTGCATTTTTCTATATAATTAAAATTACACAAATGTTTTATGATTTGCTAGTTATTTTAATATAATTATAGATACAAAAATCTTATTTAAACTAATTAATAAAAGTAATTACTATAACACAAATAATTGTCTAAATTTTTTTTATTAGTAGGTTTTGAATTTTCAATCTGTTATTTAGAAAAGTAACAACTTATCTACTCTATTAAATTACTACATTCTACTATTTAATAAAAATTTAAAGTTAATTTTTTCAAAAAATTTACCAAATCAAGTTAGCTAAAACAAAATGCAAAGTTTACACTAGTATAAATAAAGTTTAAAATAGAAAATATATAAGATATATGTAATTAACAGATCAATAATACAAGAGAAACTGGGAATAAAACAATATAAATTTCAAAGTACACATTATGGGCTTAAAAGCCACAATAATAAATAGTAAACTTGTATTTTTTAAATCTATGACCAGACATACAAATTCAAACATGATATATATTTAGAATAATCTGATCACATAATGTTCTTGTGTAATATTGAATAGGATTTTAAACTACACAGTGATTAATAAACAAAAAACCTCATAAAGGAATCACACAATGTTCAGTTAATAAACAAAAAGCATACAAATATAAGAATCACAGATGAATCACAAGAATCAATCATCCAGTCAGACACAAAAAGGTACATAAATTAAATCCACACACTTCATGCTTCGTACTATGCTTTTGGTAAAGTTGAAAAAACTTCTAGAAAACTTAGCTTCTCGCAACCTCTTTCTTAAGGGCTGTATTCTCCTCATTAATGCGCTAGTTGTCTCTAAAATTTGGTACACAACATATATTCAACCACCTTCTTGTAAACAGATTTCAGATATAAATAAACTCATTATGAACAGCTAGAGTGCAAATGCATAATGCAGCACAATGCAGCACAATGCTGCATGGTGTCTTACCAAAATCAAGAAGCAAGATTAATATTCATTATATCTAATCTTTTTCATCTTTAGAAAGAAGTTTACTATTTCATAATATTTCAAACTTCAATAAATTAATCTGTTTTATTTAGGTGAAAAACCACCAACTGATTCTAGTATTACACATAATATAAAATTAATATTTATTAATTTTTGTTAAATTAAATTTATATAGTAATTTATATGCACATTTTTAAATTTTAAAATGTCAACATTGCATCATGCCCATCTATAGAAATGGAGAAGTTATTAGTTATAAAAGAGTAAATATGATAGGTCTGAATTGTTAAAACACATTAATAGCAAGAAACAAAAAACTGACTCATGCCACGAATAATATGGAGAAAACTTAAAAGGTTCCCCTCTTGATATTAACTTTTAGTTCCTGGCAATACCTGATAGAAGATGAATAACACTTTAACGGTGCATTTTTGTCAATAACTTTTATATTGTATTTTCTATACATGGATGCTATTAAAATTTTCATCTCTAATATCGCTAATTTCTTTCCGGGACCTAATTTAATGTAAAAAGATACGATATTGGTTATATAGATAAGAAGCAATAAAATTTTAAATAAGTTTTAAACTAAATAATACTCACATATTTTTGTTTTCCAACCAAAATAAAGCAAAGGCCTTTTGCTTAGTTTGCTGTCTTTCGAAAGAAATCTATTTGGATCAAAAATCTCGGGATTCTCCCAGTATAACTTATTCATATGTATGGCTTGCACATTGATACTGAATAGCATATGCGCAAGAAACTTTAGGCTACCAATTTTATCAGGATTCGTTGACATACAGAAATTAATTGGTATGGTCAAACAAAAGCGACCGACTATTATATATTCGAGAAACGTAAAAAAAATCAACACATTAAAATGTAATTTCTAAAAAAATTATTTTGGCAATAAAAAAAGCTGGTTCAACTAAATTAATTCATATTGTTCACTTTCTTTAATAAAAGCTTCACAGAATTCAAGTTTTGTTAAGTCATCATATGTGATTTGCGTGTCTAAATTTTAGTTGAAAACCTCATCTAATTCCTGAAAAACTCGTTGTTTAAAGTGGGAATAGTGATCCAAATAATAAACTATAAAGCACATATAATTCGCCGGCTGTTAAAAAATAAAGGTTATCTAAATCTTGTGTGCAGAGGAATAAAGTTTATGCAAATTTGAATTTTTTTTTTCTTACATACCATCTGAATTCCGCTACTCACCGCTTCCAGATAACTTCCAACAATAATGTCATCTGTCAATGGCTTACCATACTCATCATTTGTCATCAAATATGCTGTCAATAGATCAGGTGATAATTTTTGATTTTTGGAAGCATGTCTAATTTCCTTTCGTCTTTCTCAAATTTGTTCAAGTAAATTATCCTTCAACCACTTCTTGTGAGATAACATATGCTGAGTATAAAAATTCATTCCCAGAAAATGACATATAAATGTTGAAATAAAGAAAAAATAGACCATACTTTTGTCATATCCTTCAGAATGTGTGACAAAAGCATTACTTTTCTTCAGAAAGTTATTCTTGATTTCAATTTTCTTACTGGGTAACAATCTATTATAATAACTAATTAGAGAATAAACTCGCTTATTAGAAAACACCAAGAAATTCATGTTGATAAAAAATCTTGACATCCATTTAGGAAATTCTACAACACGATCTTCCCCGAGCGCATTCCAGCATTAATTTAGATCTTTAAAAACTTCTTACGTCTACAAAATAAACTGTTTAAGAAAATTTAGTGATGAAATATTCTTATCTAGAATTTTTTTATTATAATACCAGTGATTAAAATTTTCATTGAACACAAGTCCTTCGTCAAGTAATCCTAATTCATTCAAACCCTCATTATATGCTGTGCAAAGAAAATAATTATTGTTAATTAATGGACTAAAGAGATTTTCAGCTATGTCAGCACGACCTATCCAAACTTGTCTCTTAGAGCATATTGTGATGACAGATTTTAGATAGGATTAGATAGAATTAATAAATGAATAATAAAGTAACACAACCTGCAAAGCACAAACTACTTACTCGACACTAGTAAAAGTACAAGTATTATCTTGTAAGACTCCAGTGACCATCGTTAAATAGAACCTGTCCGCCCTAAAGAATAAATTAATTTCACCATTGATCGTTCGACATACTCACGTGACTCGTAACCTGAAGACCGAATCGAAAAGAGTCCCGATCCTGATTCGACATAGCGAAATCCCAGATGAGACAAGAAAATAAGAAAAGAAAGGGATTAGTAAAAGAAAGTAAGAAAGACTCAAGAGAAGAAGAAGAAACCAGTACTTACCTACAGACGATAAAGCACTCATCCGATCATTACACAAGGTCGACCTTCAATTAGCGCCAGACTCGCCGATTTAGGGACTCTCATGATCTCCGTGGCTACCGTGATGCTGGGAATTGTGATACTGAATACCGTGACCGATCACGTGAAAAATGCACGAAATGCAATAAGTGCAATAAGTTACATTTAGGATCGGAAAAGGT
>CAJVQA010003917.1:0-18487 GCA_910591915.1 Cetraspora pellucida | reverse complement strand
TTGATAACGATTATATGCCAACTACATTCGTGCTTGTAATAAAACATTTCTAGTAAAAATTTCGAGCCTTTAGGTTAAGGTTCGAAGACATTATTTCACAAAGAAATTTTTATAATATGTAAAAGATGGTTTCATAGTATATATTTTGACTACTGTGTAAACATCTATCTTATGGTATGCCTGATCTTGAGGTTTGATTGGTTAACGGAAATTTTTTTCAAGCCTAATCCCTAGGTTCGCATAATTCGCATAAATTTATCACATAATTTGGCAATTGCCGGAACATAATTCTGGACACCACAAATCGAGGGCACGGTCACATGATAATCCGACCTCCTTACTGCTGTAATGATTTTGGTAAAAAAACTATGGCCACATAAATTTAATATCTTGGTTTTCATAACATGAAACTTTTGATCAGACTCGGCCGGGTTATGAAAACCAATTGATTAATTTTGTATGGGCTAAGGAGTTTATTACTATAAGAACTATCAGTTTATTATAAGACTGTGTATGAGATTTTTTTTCTTTTCCATTCAGTTGTTATTCATATTTCGGCGAAGGTGATCTCATATGTAGCAATACAACTCACGTTATCGTGAAGTCCTCATGCCAGGAAAAAACCATCACTATAGCTTATATCGAGAGAATACTAGAATACTTTAATATTTCAAATTCTTCACTATATAAAGAGTTCGCTATAGCAAGAGTATTTGGACAGACTAATTCTTTCAGTTATTTAACTCGTAAGTATATTTTAGGATTTTACATTACAACCTTTAATTTTCAATAATTCGATGTCCTTTGTTTAATTTAATTCAAGTTTGTAGTTCATTTTTAAATATGTTCGTGATTATTATTTAATAGTCAAGTTTTGAATATGTTTAGCTATTCATTCTGGTCTAATAGTAGTGATTTTGTCTCTTAGAAAACAAGTAATAAAGCTTTTTTTTCAAAAAAAAACTTAATATTCAAAAAAGAATTGATAAAAATATGAAAATACCGTTTGAAAAAAAGAAGTTTTGGAAAAATTCGAAGAATTGCACTGCTTTCTCGAATGTGATTATATCCTTGCTAAGTAAAGTACTGAGTAACATTTGTTAAATAAGCTGAGTAAGATAATGTGGTATACAGTATGGCCTAATAATTAACTGAGTAAAATATTGATATTCTTGAGTAATACTGATCTGGTTCAGGGCCGGCTTACATATATTTTCAGATAGTGATCACCAGAAATACCAGGAATGGAGTAATGAAATTACGAAGTGTACGGTTAAGTGTAGTGATACAAATCGGAATCGAAATAAATCGATTAGTTGGTTAGTTGACAACTAGTCGACTGAACTTTTTAGACACCGATTAATCGCTTAATCGCTTAATCGACTAATCAATTAGTTGCAAAGAATCGTTTGAAAAAAATTTGCCAATTTGTAACACTAGTTAAGTGTAGTCAGGGATTATACCAAATTGGGAATCTGAGTTCTAGAATGATCTACGAAATTTGATTGGCTCTGTCACATACATTCACTTGTTACCAAAAATGGAAATCGATTCTATAAAATTATGTCATGGTTAGCTATTATGAAAAGCCACAAATGTAATCGAATTTAGCGACAAGCTGAACGTTCAAAGTTTTATGATCAACATTGATCCCATCGGAATCAATCTTTTTAAAAAATTATAAGTTTACTATTCTTTTCTATCAAAATTACATGCTGCATGATTTGTATTCTTGATATCTATATATCCCGTGACCCTAACTGCATCAAAAAAGTAACCCTAACTGGTACCTGACTTTAACGTTTCCCCTAATTTGTACCACATTCATTGATGATTACCTAATTTATACATGTCCATCGAGTTCATCGCGTTCAACTCGTGTTCAATTCGTGTTTTTGTTTTGTAAAATCGCGATCACAAAACAATTAACATGTTGATAAAAAAAGTATATAAGGATTGCTTTTTCCCATCACCTGTCTTTATCACTTTTTCCATATTATATATTTTATATTTCTTATATTATTTTTTATTCGAACTTATATATTTTTATTTTTACACATTTTTTTTAACAGTTTGATTATATAATTTTTATATTTATATTTTAATTTCAAACTTGTTGTTGAGTTGAAAAAAAATGTAAGAAGCGAGTAATCAATTTTACATTAATATATTAACTTGACGCTCTACGGTAATTGCTTTTTATGATTACTCACATTACATCTCTTTTTTTACTGGGTCGAATGTTCGTCATTTATTCGGTGATGGCTTAAAAAATTCGATCGTCGATTGTTTTGGAGTTATAAAAGGTATAATATTATTATTTTATTGTTAATTTTATAAATTTGTATATGCTAAATAATATTGTTATAAATAAAAATTATATGTTTAAATATCATTATAAATAAAGTTTTATGTTGAATATTATTATAAATAAAAATTTTGCGGTTAAATATTATTAAAATAAAGTTTTATATTAGTTATTGTTTATAAATAAAATTTCTTAATTATTATTAAGTTATTTATAAGTTAGATAAAAACGCATAGTAGAAAGTTTCAAAGTTAACAAATAAGTAATGTATTTTGAAATTAAATAAGAGTTTGAAAATTTTATTTTAAATTTTTTTATTTAACGAAATAAAGACTTTTAATAACAAAAATTATTATTTCAACCTTATCAATAAACGAAATAAAGTTGATACATGCTTATTTGTAAATAAATATACTATCTACTTTTGTCAAATTAGATTTTTATACGTTAACTTTGATAGTTTAATTTTATTGCAATAATAATTATCGTATACAAAGTAATATATCGGAATTAATTTTAGATTCAGTTACGTAACTGATCTTTGGGTGATACTAGAACGGTTATGCTAAGGTCGTTGAAAAATAGCTAAGTTTGATACTTAGATATTTCAGAAAAAATCTTTCATAAGGTGTAGTACTTTTTTTTACATAGAAGTTATTAATAGAGATAGGCACTATGCAGCATGGTGCTTAATTGTCACATATTGTAATTTATGTAAAAATTAACATCCGTTGTGTTTTCATAATTATAATCATGTAACAATTAAGCATAATGCCCATCTCTAGTTATTAGCATACATCTTAAGATACATGTTTTTGATCTTTCACAATAAAAATGAATGGTAAACCATATTTATTCAAACTTCATGTTGATTCAAATTATATAAAGAAATTAAAGCGTACAAAGGGTATTCCAAGAATATGAAATGGACGACATTCATTGCCTAAATAAATAATTATGCTGAATACATATTTTCTCAAAAAAAAAAAAGTACCAGGAAATAAAAGTCACTCAATTATTATCATAAACAATAAGCGCTCCCAATCATATTAATAGGTAGAAATTAGCAACTTTGGATTACTTTAGAATTTTTTTCGAATGCACTTTTTACTCAGAATTCGGTAATCAAATTTCAAAACCGATTACGTAACTGATATTGGTGGTTAGCTAGGGTCATTAGAACTTATTCATTAAAAATCTGAACAGCGACGCTAGATATGTATAATACGTGTTGATCGAACTTTTTTTTTATGGATAAGCCTGATGTCCAGAACGAACTATAATTGAAAGCTTGATGAAAGGTTTTCCATTGGTGACACTCATATGTAGTCTGTCATGGATGAGTTCAGTAAATAATAAATAATAAACTTGAAAGCCCGAAGTCTGGTTTTCCTTTTGCACTCATGTTGTATATCAAATCTTGTAAACTCATTAACGAGATTTATGTGATTACGAAATGTTTTTGCCTACGCTATTCTACCTCTATAGTTGGTGGTAGAATTCATTTGGCAAATTAATACGGTTACGGCATGTGTCGTATGCTATTGTGTTAAAATAGTATAATACTGCAATGATATAGGACAGCTTCTTGTCTGATGTTGTTATAAAATAATTTTAGAATAGGATACTACATAGTAAAAAGAAGGCCAGTATTTTATAATTCATTTTCATTTATTAAATTATTAAAATAAAAGGTTCTTTAAACTTTAAACTTTTCTCAGAAATTGATTTTGTTACCCAATTAAATAAAGCATTTTGTATTGATATGGTTGTGAGATATTTAGTACAAATACAAATTACATATTAGGGTTGTGTTGTAAATCGATAATAAAAGATGATATTTATGTTTATGCATTGCTAAATGAAAACAAAAAAACTCAAGTTTTTATTTGATATCAGACAAATCTGATTCAATTATATTTGAGTTTTATTAAAAGCATTACTATTACCAGGACGGAGTGATAGTGTATGGCTTATAAATGGGATCTGTTCATAAAATCTTAAGTTTGATTGGTCTGCATGATTTATTCATCAAATTTTGGTTGCATGAATTCATCAAACATATAAATACATGAGCATTCAGATATGTGATTGCAAAGTATAATTTGAATACAAAAAAATGAACATAAGTGATGTTGTAATTGTGATAACTAATGATAGTAAAAACAAAAGTTTTAGACACAAAAATTGGTAATCTGATGCAAATTAATTTGCATATTTACCTGATATTTACATTTTTTATTTTTTTTCATAAGATTTTTTATTGGATTGATGAAATGATAATTGCTTATCATTAAAGACATCAATCATCAATAGGTAAGGTAAAAAGTAAATAATAAATAAGATAGCTGAGCAATATAGTCGCAAATAGGAGACATAAGTATTAGTATTGCATTTGGTAAATATATAGGTTCTGCACTATTAGGCATGAGATGTATAGGGATATTACAGTTTTGCAAAGATTATAGTTCAAACTTCAGGAGTAACCATCCTCAGTTATACAAAATACAAATAACTTCTGAAATGCTTCAGTTAATCAAAATTTAATATTACATACAAATCAGCCAATTACAGTTAATAAAAAATTTTTATGTATTTTTTATACTTTTTGAGTGTTATTTCTTTTATAAAACATAATTAAGCATTAAATAAACTTAAAGTTTACTTAAATATATCAACTTTTATATTAAGATTTATCTAACAATAACATGTCTAAGTGCACTGAATGTTCAGCTACTAAGTTATTCAGATTCTGTTTATTAAATAAGTAAATCAAAAAAATAATAAAAATAATAATATAATAAAGACAACCTGAAAGAAAAATATCATTTTATATAATTCTTGTTATATAAATCTTGTAGAAAACTTTTTAAACAGAGATTTTAAAAGAGTAAAAATTATAGAAAACTTAAAAGTTATAGTTGTGAAAAAGGTAAGTATAATAAATAAAAATATAAATATAAAGATTTAATTTATTAAAGTTATTCAAAGAATAGTAAAGTTTTTTATAATAGATACTTCATTTATACTATTTGTTAAGCTTATATTATAATACTTTGGACATCTCAACATTATTTCAACAATGATTTATTATTGTATCTAATATTAACTAAAAAGCCATTTGGCTTTATATTAACAATAATCAAAAAGTTTTTAATTTTACTTATAGTTTTTATTCCTCTACTTTTAAAATTTTTTATATTAAAATTTTTTTTAGATAAACTATCTGTTTCTTACACTTTTTACAAATATAACTCCTTTTACTCTTTTCTCTTTTAGTAATACAATCAAACTAGTTTCTATTATACTAGACTATTTGTTCTTTTATTCAAACAATTTATTACTTAATATCTGATTCTCTTAATTGCATTTTAAATATAATTGTTTTTGATATATTTATTAATCTTATTACTAATTTGTATTAAGAAATTTTTAGATTTAATAGTTTTAAACTACACAACTTTTCACATATACCATCTCTTATTTTTACTTTATCTGTTTTAATTTCTATTGATCTTATTTTCATCATTTATAATATTTCTATTTCTTATTCTATTACTACTTCTTTTTATATTAAACTTCTTCTTTATTTAAACTAACAAATATAGTATATAAACAAATATAGATCCTATATTGTATTTTATATTTTGTACAATTCCAAATTACATCTTTTACAAATCTAATTTATAGTTCTTTTTCTAGTCTATCTTTATCCCTTATCTTAATATTATAAATTATTATTAAAATTAATTTTTGGATTATTTAATAAATTAAATATTATATTTTCTTTCTTATATTATTACTAATACCTAAATATAAATAAGTCTTGGTCATTCTTGTAGGTTTAGCTCATAAACTATATGTTTAAGTCTTTATTCTTTATATATAATTTAAAAGCAAACTTTTCTTTATAAAAACTTCAATTGAATTTTAATAAAGTTAAAGACATAACCTTATCTTAATATTTAAAAAAAAAAGTTTTTTATAATAAAAAATATATAACAAAAAAAGTTATATTTATTTTTTATTTTTTTTTATTTTGCTTTTACTAAGGCTATTAGTTATTAGCAGTTATTGTCTTTATTGTAATTTAATTATAGTTATATAAGTGTACAAAGTAGCTGCATATATAGCTTTTAGCTATTTATTTAAGTAGTTTGCCTACAAGTTATACACTAACTGCTATATCTCTAATTAAATACTCTAATTCTTATACTATACCTAACAGATAATTATACAAGTTTCTGTATATTTAAGTACTATTTAACCTAATCTTGATCTTTCTGTATATATATTTGTTAAGCTATTATATATTTCAAAGTATGTTATCTGAATGTAGAGCTTCAAAAAACCTTTCTGCTAACTAACTACTTATATTTAGATACTATTAACAAAGCTTACTTTTACAAAGTTCATTCAGACCCTAGTATCACTTTATAACATATCTTTAGTACTTATAGTATACCTCTGCTTTTGGCACTAAACTTCTAATCTGATAGTCTGAAAGGACTATAATCTGTCTTTGATATATTGGTTTCATATTCTAAGATTCTTTTTCTCTAATTTAAGACTTTTGGCAATCTGGTTAGTAGTATTCTTCATTTAAGATTCTTGTTTGCTTAATTTTTCTATATTGGTATTCATTTTCTAGATCTAAATTTTATAGTAATATTATCAAAGATCTATGCTAACTCTTTAGTTAGGTCTTTTTCAAATGAACTTTTTGTTTCTCAATTTTAACAAATTTACATAACCACAAGGACTTATTTAGTATTTGTATCACCTGATGCCAATTTATATTTTTCTATATAACTTGTTATACAAATGTATTATAATCTATTAGTTATGCTGATATAATCACTATTATAGGTATTTTAACTTAATTATTAGAAACAGTTGCCATAATACAAATATTACATAAATAATTATTAAAATTTTTATCATTAATAGAATTTGAACATCCAACTTACCACTTGGAGAGTTGACAACTTATCTACTTCACTAAGTTATTACATTCTTAGTTTTATTTATTTATTTGATAAAATATAAAAATTATTTAAAACAACTAATTTAATTTTGTTAGATTTTTTTAATTAACTTTATTTTAAACTTATTTACAAAAACATAATAAGCAAATAATAAGTTGTATAAAAAAATTAATAATATTAAAATATTATCTTCTTACTTTATTAAATAATACAAAAGTTAATGCTTTTAATTTTGATCTTGCTTATTATTTAGATTTAGTAGTATAACAAATAAAAGTTCAAACATAATAGCAAATATTAGCATATTTACAATAGCAAGAACTGTAAAATATAAAAAAAAATGAATATTAGATGTATATAAAAAATATATAAAGAATATTCTTATAAAGCATTCAAAAAATGTCTTTTATTAAATATTAATACTTATTATAATATTCATATTTCAAGACAAACTAAGACTATAGAAACATTTTGGCCAATACATATAACATCTATTTTAGTAAATTTATGTTTTATACTAAAATACTATATAATATAATAATTAATTTAAAGATTATTAATAATGAATTAATTATTAATATTTTAATAAGTAATTTATCATAAATTTAATTTTATCATAATCATAATTGTATTTGAGATGTAGAAAAAGAACTCTTTAATAATAAACTTTTAGATAAATTTATTTATTTATTTTTTTTAAAGGCTATACTTTGTGATAATACTTTATTAACTTTTATTGGGTTAGTTATTACAACTATTTTTACAGAGATAAGAGTACAACTAGTCACATATGCAACTTTTGGTTACCTATTTAAATAGTCTGCTCTAAGATTTTATAATAAATTTTATACTTATAACCTACTAGGAAATTATATATTTAAACCCTCTGATCATCTGCCCTATCATGATGTAACCCTAACTAACCTCTATATACCTAATTAGTATATTATCTAAGCAGTATAGTATCTAACCTTTTTGTATTAGTTTTCAGATCATTATATATTTTAGAGTATATCACCTGCCAGTAAGACACAAGAAGCTCTCTGTTGTTAATTATTTATTTACTTTTAGAACATTAACAAAAGCTACTCTTACAGAGTTTACCCAAACCCTAGCACTGACTTTACAGCATATTCCTAGTACTTTTAGTATATCTCTGCTTTGACCTCAAACTCCTAATCCAGATAGTCTGAAAGGACTGTAATCTGATCTTGGTATTTTGAGACCAGTTTAATATCTTTTTCTTTTGGTCTGAAATTTGGTAGTCTGATTGATGATACCCCTTACTTGAGGTTCTTATCTGCCTAATTTCTTTACATTGGTATCTATTTCCTAGATCTAGCTTTTACAATAGTACTATTAAAAATCAGTATTACCTTTCTGCTTAAAATTTTCAAGTAAGCTTTAGCTTCTCAGTTTTATGAATTTACATAGCCCAAAGACTTATTTTAAGTTTGTATTATTCAGTACCAGTTTGCATTTCTCTGTATAACCAAGGTTACACAAATTTTCCAAACCTGTCAGTTATGCTAGTGCAATCATAGTTATAGGTATCCTATCTCAACTGATCATCAGAATACCATTACTATAATACTGTCTATATATTACATAAGTGATTATTCAAATTTTGTCATCAATGAGTTTTGAACTTATAACCTACTACTTGGAGGAATAATAACTTATCTACTTCACTAAGTCACTACATCCTTTTAGATAAATTTTTTTTTAAAAAAATTTAGCAGTCCTGTCACTACTTTATTGAAACCTTTATAATTCTACAATAAAACTATTTTATCTTACAAAGTTTATCTACTTAAATATTTATACTAAAGAGTGATCCACCTGGTTGTCTTAGTGATACTTAGGTATAACCTGCTATAGCAAACCTTATCTTACTAAGTTTCTTCTTTTTAGAAAGAGAAGATATTCTTAGCTCTGCAGTTAGAATTTGCTGCCTGTCAATAACTATCTTTTATTTCAAATTCCAACTTGCATGAGTTTTCTTTTGTACCCAACTACAAACTTTTATATTTGTAATACTTAGAATCTCTGTCTAATTCTTTTTTGTATTTCTTTTACTATTTAGTATGTCTTTTTCAAAAGATGTTTTCTTTGAGCTTTTGTTTTGTTTTTCTTCTTTTTTACTTTTATCTTTATCTTTTTTTTCTTCTTCTTTTTAGTTTTCTGTCTTTTTATTGATTGAGTAATACCAATTTTCTTTTCTTATTTATTGACTATAGTGCATTATTCTCTTCAAATTTTTTTTTGAAAGAACTTTAACTACTTGTCAAGAAATATAGTTGTTGCTTTCTAAGCTTTGATGTCTGATAAGCCCTTTTTTTTAAGCAAAAGTATTATGTTATCTACTAAAAGGCCTTTTGTTATTTTCATATGTCTTCTTTTATATTCTTCTTTGTTAATCAGCATAAACTTCTCTATAAAGAGTTCTTTGCTTATTAGGAGTGCCTTTTCACCTTTTAGTTTATTATATATTCTGTTGTGAATCTTTTTTTTTTCAACCAAACTTCTCTATCATAAAGGCATATAGTTAGGTGCTTTGCTGTCTCTTCTGTTTCTAAGCACTTATGACACCAAATATTTTAGTATAGCTTTGGCTATGTACTTTTCTTTTTGCTAATATGGAAAGCAAATTGTTAATACACTTTATTTAAAAACTTCATTTACTATTCTCTTTTCTGCTATAATCTTGTAGTTTACTATATCTCTTCATTAGTGTGTAAAAAGTACTCCAGTTCTTTTGGCTAATTTGCTTTAGATGTATTTTATTATGTGTTCCTTGATTAAAAGTCCACTTAGCTCTAATAGCTGTTGTTAATATATTTTTAATAAGTTCTCTTAGTAAACATTTTATTTCTAATTCTCTCTAGATTGGCTAAAAGATTATATTCTTAGTTAATATCTGGATTATCTAAACTGCATTATTAGCTTTCTCTTCTTTTTTTGCATTTTTGTCTGCTTTATTATTTCACTTGTCTTCTAAATAAGCTTTTACTTTCTCTAAAACTAGCTTATATTCTTTTTCAATATCACTTCTCTTATTGCACTCAAAATTGTTGCATTACTTATTTTTATTTATTCTCTTGTTCTTACTGTGCTAAGTATTATTTTTACTGATGTTAATGCTATGCTGCTGTCTGATCTAATTACTATCCTACATTTGAAGAGTGTTATTAGAATGACCTCTAGCATTGCTATAAGTTCAGGTCTCATAAATGAAATCCAATTCTGGATTCTATCTTTAGTATTTCTTATAACTCTTTCCTCTCTATCTATTTGCACTACATTATATTCTAATATCTTATTATCATTTACTACTCTGCAAGACCTGTTAGTATAAAACTATAATTTATTTTTTTTCTAATTCTCTAATAGTGCCATCTTCAGCTTATTTTTTATTTTATAATTTCTTATTATTCTATCTATTAAAATTGAGCTTAGGCTTTCTATTATTATACTTAGATTATTTTGTTTTTCTTACAATATTCTTAGCTTCTTTTTAGTTATTAACTGCTTTTTACTTTTGCTTGTAAAATATTCTGCTTCTATTAGCAAAGTAGCTTTTCTATTTGTGCAATTAACTACTATATAATATTAGTAAGTTTTTCTAGTTTAACTTTTTTAACTCCACTATTTTGCTTCTCTTGTCTTTCTTAGTTTGATTTTCTTCTTTTTATTTGAAGGCTGTTTTGTTTATTATTCTCATAATATATAACCTCTGTAATATAAGATTTTTTTCTTGCTACTTTTTCTAGGGTTAGATAGTTCTCCTTATCTTCATTAATGTACATCCATTCATGCTTATTTCTCTTAAATGAAATTGTTCCTAAATAAGACACTAAAGCTTGTTGGTTTAGGTCTTGTGTTCAGAAGCTTTCTTTTACAAATCTTGATTGGCTATCTACTATTAAGATGCTTTTTATTTTTTTAAACCAATTTGCTTTTTTCTTGCTTGCTATTTGACCTGTAAGTCTTTTGATCTGTTGCTATGTTAATAGTTTTTCATCTTTTAAATTCAGAAGTTGCTTTATATGCCAAAGTTTAATACTTTTTAGTTTCTTACAATTTTTAGTTTTTTTTACATTCTTGAAGTAGTTCTATAATCATTTTTGAGTTTCTATTCAGGTCTTGACATTGCCACCAATTTTCAAACATGTATTCTATTCTAATTTCTATATTAAGTTCTTTTACTAATTTTAATATTCTTGCATTAAAGTTATATTTAAAATTGCTCAAATCCAAAAGGCCCATTTTTAGAAACTATATTAGTTTTGAACTGCAAAGATCTTGTTGTGCTTTTTTGATTCTTAGTAGTGTTGATTGTCCTAGGATTTCTATATCATTAATTCTAATTAATTATTTTGCAAGTATATGTTCAGTAAGTCTTTGCCAAAAACTTTTAATATCTAATAGTTCTTTGTAACTTGTTATGCTATTTGCTGCCATTAATGCTAATTTAGCCTTTCATTTTGCTAATTTAATAACTGGTTGGTAAATTTTGTTACATGTTTTTTTTTCCAATAGGCATATATTTGTTCTTTATTTTAGTTATAGCAGTAGCACTTTGTTGTTTAGGTATTTCATTTGTTCTATCAATATTTTTTTATTTCTAACAATACTTGTAAAAGTATATATCTTATTTTTAAGCTTGCATATACATTGCTTATATATGTTCTGAGCTGTAATTCAGACTTCTAACAAATAAGTCACTTTTTCTTTATCTAGAGCTTTAACTTCTGTTCTTTGTTTTCCTAATCTTATAGACTTCTGTATATTTTCTTCTTTTGTATTTATTACTATTAGCTCTGATTTCTTGAGATTTATATCTATATCATTTATATAGTAAAACTCATTTGCTTTATCTAGTATCACTTGCATATTGTGTTGTAAATTGGCTATGAAACTTGTGTTATTTGCAAATGCTAAACAGCTTATATTGAGATCTTCTGTCTTTTTACTTTCTCTTATTTCCTTTTGCAACCTTTGGGTAGTCATATTGTAACTGTTTCTTAGACTCTGTATTTTACAAAGTAATGAATCATAGATTATTTTTTATATAAGAGAGAATATTACTTCTTTTTGATCAATTCTATCTTCTGTTTCAAAACCTTTTGATACTCTAAATCTGATAATTACTTAAATCTTTCTTTTGCTATAAATTTCTAATATAAACTTTGAAACTTTTTCTGAAATCTTTATTCTCTTAAATGCTTTTTTAATGCTTTTTAATGCAACTGAGTTGAAAGCTTTTTTAATGTTTTGCAAGAGCAGCCAACACTCTTTTTCTTTTTTTTTGAATTCTTTCAATATGTTGTTTAGCATATGTATTGGAGCTTCTGTGCTTTCATCTAGCAAATCTGCAAAGTTGTATCCTTGCAGAATTTGGTACTTTATAAGTACTTTACTTAGTCTTTTTTATACTATAGATACTAGGCTTATCCAAAATGTTTTTAGAAAAATTATTAGTCTAGTGTTTGCTAAAGAGAGCCTCCACTTTTTCATCTTTAATATTGGAAAAATTTGATCTATTTTTCATATTTTTGAAAAAATGACACCTTTTAAGATCTTATTTAGAAGATTTATAAACCTGTTTGATGCTTTTGGTCCTGCCTTTTGTATCATAGTATAGCTAATATCTGATACACCTAAAGCAGTATCTTTTTTGCTATTTTTAGGCATTCTTTTCATTCTATTTTCTGAATTGGTTCTAGTATTTTACTGAACCATACTTCTTTAATTCATGTCTTGGCCTCATATTCTTTTTTTCAATTTTTTGAAAGCTACTCAAAAAGGTGCTTTCTCTTTTTGAACTGATTTTTGAAATAAATATTTGCTTCTTTTTTGACTTGATTTGGTTTTGTTATTAATGTTCTTGTATATCTATACTGTTTTCTTTTATAACTTTGTCAATAACTATTTTTTTTCAAGATCTTTTCAAAATGCTATTCAGCATTAGTTTGTTTTTTTTGCCAATTAGACTATATCTTTTTTCTATATTATTAATAATATTTTGTTCAATTCTTTTTCTTTTTTCTTCTTTAAGTTTTTTTCTCTAATGTCTTTATTCATCTTTTTACCTCTTTAATCTATTCTTCTGCTCAGCTTTCCTCTATTTGTAGTACTGTTGTTTTATTTCTTTTATTAATTAAATTAATTTGAATGTTTATTAGCAGCTTATTAATTTCATCTAATCTCTGATTTTTTTTTTTATTGTTTGTTGAGCTATTCTTTTTAGATTCTTGATGTTTTTAAAGAAAGAAGATCTTTCTATATGCTTCTTCATTTCTTCTAATCTATACTTTATTATCTTTAACAGTATGTGTTTGAAAGCTGTTTTTAATATTGTCTTCTTAATTACTTCTTACTCTTTGTTTATTTCTTCTTTCTCTTTTAACTTTTCTTTTTTCATTTTCTTCTTATGCTTTTTGTTTTGAATATTTAGTTTGTGTTTTACTTATAATATTTTCTCTAATGTTGTTTTATAATTTTTCTATATCTTATCTGTTGCCTCTTTGTATAGAAAAATTCTTTGTCTAGATGCTTTTTCTGTTCTTTTTGCTTTTTGTATAAGTCTTAGCACTAAGCTTAAACTAATTTTTGCTTATACTAAATTATAATAACTATTTATTATAATATTTATCTTTTTAATATTACTGTTTTTTATTTCTAGTTTAATAAACCAGCTACTCATATTTGGTCAATCCTTGTTTTAGTTACATTATCTGATCATATAAACTTTTGTTGTATTGAATTGCAATGCTGAAATGTTTCTGTAAATTCAATACTTTTTAACTATTTTATTAATGAAAGCTTCTTCAGTTTCTTATTTGTGTTGTTTGTTGTGTCTAGCATCAGGTCTAGTATTCTGTTAAAGTCTTTCATTATAATGTAATGAGAATTTTTTTTGGCTTTGCAAACATTTTGTGGTATAACTCTTTGTATATCTTTTTGTAAATTTTTGTTATTTAGAAGCAAATATATAATTCAACATATGATTGCTGCTTTTTTGAATATGGATATTGGTTTAAGCAAGTATGCATTTGGTCTTTCTATTTTTGTAATATGTTTGCTCTATTTACTGTCTACAAATACACCTACTTTTGAGCCTTTATGCTTATTTTGCTCTATACTTGACCAATAATTACTATAACTTTCTTTTTGTATCTCTATGAATTTTGCTTCTTTCTCTTTTATATTAATCTTTATTATTCTTACTACATTAAGTTTTTGTTCTTTGCAGTAGTTTAGTAATTCTTAAAGCTTGTAACTATTTTCTTTAATAGCATTTATACAATCTTATTGCTTTATATTGTTTTTTTTTTTTTAACAACTATTCTTTTTTTTATAGATTTTTTCTTTTTTGATATCATTTCTACTGAGCCAAACTTTTTCTTTGTATAAAGACAACTGTAACAATTGTTTTAGAAGTGGTTAGAAGCACTTACTTCATTTCTTGTATTTCTTAACAGCTCCTTACATAGCTTTCTCTAATCTTTTCTACCAATCTCTGAAGAATTTCTTTAATTGTTTTTTTTTCATTGTTAACTTTTCTGTCTTGCTTCTTCTTTATACTAATCTTTTTGTCTCTCTTTTTCTCTTTATTTTAAGAACTTATAGTACTTCAATTTTTTTATTGTTTCCTTTTCTTGCAGTTTGTTGTAGATGTTTTTGCATCTTTCTTTTAGAATTTTTGTTAGCTGTTTCATTTTTAGTGTCTTAGTTTTTTTTGTTTCTATAGCAACTTTTGATTTTTTATTCTAAACTATAGTTGAAATACTTCAGTCTTCTACCTATTGCTCTTTCTTTCTTTTCTTCATTTTTGAATTTGACTATGGCCTGACTTTTTTAGTTTTTATTTTTGTTTAAAAAAATATATACTGCTTTTGCATTGATGGTTCTCAACTGTCTTAGCAGAAGCATTTCTTTTGTAAAACTAGGCAATTTCTTAATTCTAGTATGAATTTTTTTTCTTTCTTTTAACTCTGAACTGTTACTTCTTTATTGTTATTTTTACTTAGTGACCACTTCTTAATAGTAGTACACAAATTCTTTTTACTTTTTCTTCAAAATATTAATTTGCTATATTTCATTTTATTTTTGCTCTGATTTTTTTATTCATACTATGTCATATGCATATTTTATCAAATTATCCTATCTTTTTGACCAATTCTGCTACCTGTTTCATAATGATGTTGTACAAAAATTTCCAAATTGTATACTGCATTTTTTCTTCTGTAGGTTTTTAAGACTTCTTTTCTTTTATACTTTTAAGCTTTATGGTTTTTTTCTTTTCTGCTTTCTTTAATTTTGCAGCCTCTATTTCTTTACTTATTTCTTTTTGGATATCTTCTTTATTTTTAGCTTTTTTTTTTTCTTGTTTTTATTCTCTTGCTTATATATATACTTCTTTTTCTTTTCTATGCTATTATAATTTTCTTCCTCTAGGTTGTTGATAAAACTTAGTATTTGTTACTCTAGTTTCTAATTTCCATAATCAGTTGTTTCTGCTTTTGACAGTATTAGTGCAAGCTTTTTGCTAAACATCTTTTTAGCTGTTCTTTCTAACAGACTTGAGGTATTAACTTTGTTTGCTTTCTCTTTTTTACTGATTGCTTCTTGGTATTCTTTCTAGTTGTATACTTCTATTGTCTGTCTAACAATATACCTGTTTCTGGTTTTGCTATGCCTAAGAGCTTTGCAATTTTTTTATTTTGTTTTAGTATAAAGATATTTAGTTCACTTAGAGCTTTTATAATTTTATTCTTCTGTCATTTAAATAAACTTTTGTATTTTTTTAAATATTTCATAATGATTTAATTATCTAATATTACTTATATAGTTTATATGAAATATATATCTGTTTGTTTATATTACTATAATGTTATTATGAATTATCACCTATTGCCTTTTAGTGCTTTGTTTATTTTGATATTTTTGTATGCATGTGTTGTTGTTGTTTTGTTTTGGTGATTTGCAATATCAGGTTTCTGTAGAAAGCCTACTTTTTGTTTTTACAAAAGGAAAATTTTGTTGTCTTCTTGTTGTATTTAGTGCTTTTGCTTGTTGTCTTTAGTATTTATCTGTTTAAAATGCTGCTAGTTGTGGTGGTCTTGTCTTTTTTCTTTTTTTTATACTTGGTACTAACTTTTGTATTATAGTTTTGCTATAATGTTTTTCTGTTTTTTCTGTTTATTATAGAAAATAAGAATTAGCAGAAAGAGTGTATCACCTTTTAGATAAATTAATATTGCATAATTATAATAACAAATTAGAAAAAAAAAGTAAATACTATCTTAAAAATGCTATTTTTGTCAATTTTATTATAGACAATTTAAAAAAAACTAAAGATTATCTAAAAGTTCTTTAAATTCTTTGTAATACAAATATATCTTTTCAGTTATATAATTCTTATTGTTATAGACTAGTTTAAACAATTTTTTATTTGTAAAACTAATATTGTTTATTTAATTTTTTTTTTGGTATTAAGGTAAAGCTTTGCTTTTATCTTTATTCATAGTTATTAAGTAGTAACTACATGAAGTTTTTAGATACAAAAAGAAGTTCTGTATATGCTATAGCTAAAACCAATACTTGCAATTAGTGTTAATTGTTAAATTGCTAACTATAAAACTATAACTCTAAGTAATATAAATGCTACATGCAAGAATAAGAGCTTAGACATATTTATCTACAACTTAAACCTACTAAAATAGCTAAAGCTTACCTAAATTAATTGAAATTTTCCTAATAATGTTTATTATTCTAGTATATACTAATAAGCTACTTATAAATTTTACTAATTATTTATATTATTAGAAGTTAATTACATTATTATAAAGAAATAAAACCAAAGATAAAATAAATTAAGTAAGAAATAAAGTATAATTAAAAAGTAAAAAGTAGTATTAATTGAATAAGCAAATATATAAAAAAGATTAACAGAGTTATAAGAGTATAACTAAAGCAAGTAATATAGATTAAATAGATGAATAAATAAAGAAAAGTTAACAGAAATATATAAATATAGCTAGAAGAAGAAGCTATTATCAAGTTTATTAATGATTTTAAATATATTAAAGATATAGATAAAGTTAGTTTCTGATATTGTAAATATAACAATATTAAGTTTTTTGATAATATATTGGTTTGCTTAATCAAAATATAACTTGTTAAAGTTTTTTTTAAGTTAATTAATAGTTGGTTTAGAGATTTAGGTAATGTTGTAGTAGGTAATGATTCTGGCTAGAATTTGTGAATCATTTGTTTAAGAGAAGATTTTGTTTAATACTTCTTTGAAATTAAGATTAATAGTTTTATTATTTGTTGCTGCAGATTTAAAGTAAGCTTTAAAATAATAGTAAAAGAAATAAGTATATATTTAGGATTAGTAAATGTGTTGTTTAGTTAAATAAAGTTTTGTTTAAATTGGTTAGCTAGTTTATAAAGATTTTTAAAAAGTAAGAGTATATAGAATGTTACTAAGGTGAATATAAAAAGATTTAAAGTAAATATATATATTATTAAATAAGTATAATATTAAAGAATTGTTTAAAGTGATAAAAAGTTAGATTATAGATATTATAAGTTGCTTTTGGATTAAAAATTTTATATTTTTTCAGATTAGTACAGGTGTATATATGATATATTGTTGTTTTAATAGCATAGTTTGTTTAGTTTTAAACAGTATTTAAAGTTCAATGTTCTCAGTATTCTCAAGAAACATTAAATTTTTTTTATGAACATTAATATTTAAATAAGGTTCTCTTATTTAAGAACATTTTACTCTTTTAAAATGTTCTTAAAGAGAACATTTATAAAATTTTATGTTCTTAATTCTATTATAAGAACAAAATATTATATAAAATGTTTTAATTTTAATAATATAAATTTTTAATTTAATTATAATAGATTATATATAAAATACATACCTAGTATGTATAATAAGAAAATAATATAGCAAAATTTTAGAACATGTCTCTTTTATCATACCTTGAGCATGTCTTGGTATATATACAGTATATAACAACATAATATAGCTCCATTTTACTTCAACAAGTTATTTTTTTTTTGAACTTTGGCAACAATACAGGTTGGTTTTTATTAGCCTTCATTTAATATAGTCCAAATTTATGGTTACATTTTAGAATCAATTATTACTAGTACTGTATACTAT
>CAJVQA010003916.1:0-18487 GCA_910591915.1 Cetraspora pellucida | reverse complement strand
CAAGGTCTTATTCATCGAGATTTACATAGTGGCAATATTTTACAAGATAATTTACATAGTGCATACATTGCAGATTTAGGACTTTCAATATCAATAGCCACAAATGCAGAAAAACGTGGAGTTTATGGAATTTTACCATATATTGCACCAGAAATTTTGAATAGAGGACAATATTCGACAACATCAGATATTTATTCATTTGGCATTATTATGTGGGAAATTTTATATGGAAGATCAGTATCTTATAATCGGGAGTTTGGATCACAACTCCAATTTGAAATATGCAGTAGAGATTTGAGACCAAAGATTGTTAATGATATTCCACAATATTATACAAGCCTAATGAAGAAATGTTGGGATAAAGAATCAGTAAATCGTCCATCAGCAACAAAAATTTGTAAAATCATCACAGATTGGCAACATGATGAAAAAATTTTATTAGAATTTACTAAGTCAGAAGAAATATTGAAAGATATACAGCCTACAGATATACAAACATATTCTGAAGACATTTATAAAAGCAAATTTATTAATTATACTGCGCCGTTTTATCAAGGTAAACTAATTTTATTTATTAATATCACTAATATAACATTTATGAGCAAAAATATCCTGATAATCATCTAAGTTCTAAATGAATAAATAATTAATATTCGAATTCTACAAATCTGTAGAATCAGAATAACTAAAGTTTTATTGAAATAATTAGGTGGTTATAAAGTTTTAAAAAAATTTGAAAATTTTATCACGATAAAAAAACTGCACCAGGATTTTTAAAATTTAAGACACATTCACAACCTCCTAATTAAATTCAAAAAAAAAATTATTTAAAGTTCTATGGATTTGCAAATTCGGATAAATTTTATTAAAATTGATTAGGTAGTTGTCAAGATAACTTTGCTTAAATATTTAAAATAAAATTATATTAGTGTGGTACGGACACTAGTTGAATATTGGTAAATAATAATAACAATATAAATTATTATTTTTTTAGCAGATAGTGGAGTGAATGAGTTGAGTATTGATGAATAATGTACAAGAGGCGCTCTGATCTGACCAAAAAGGAGGCCAGCGACAAAGCATGGCAACGAATAGGCATTATGGATTGTATCTGCTTTGATTATTGCGTTGTTAAAAATTTATTATTTTAACGTATATGGGCTGTAGTACTTATTTAGTATGAGAAAAGGCCACGTCTAAAATCAATAAAAATCATTAATTCAGTAAAACAGTAACCTTACTACAATGTTTTTATATACTTCGGTATGAAAGGAATGGCTCAATTTACTTTTTTATTTTTAATTGAAATAATATCTTAAAGATTGGATTTTATCGTGTAAACGGGTGGTTCAAGATCTGATTATTTTTCACATAAAAATGTAAAATTGTAAAATTTTTATACCATATTTTCATGAGGTATTGTCCATAAACATTATTTCGAATTTTGGCCCAATTAATGTTCATATTAAACTTAATTCTAAAAAGTCCGAAAGCATATTTCAAAATTTTATTAAGTATAATTTCTAATTAAAAAGATCATTTTATTACAATAATTAGTGAAACAAAATGGATATTATAATTTGTTGCATAAACTGTTTAAAGTCTTTATCTAAAATTTTATTTAGAATTATAAGTGTTTATTAAGAATCGATTATACTGTAAAAAATTATTGTTGTTGTAGCTAAGTCTACTCTAGGTTCTAATTATTACAAAAATATTTAAAAAATTTTTATAATAGAACAGGTCAAATTTTTAGTTCTAGTTTTTTTAAAAAAAATATATTAATGTGAGGCCATGCATTTTATCTTTATTAAAACTCAGACTTTTTGCAAGTAGAAATATACAGAAAAAATTATATTTGAATTCTATATCTAAAAGATATTAAGATTTGAAGCTCAGAAAGTTATTTGTAATCTAAACTCACTAGCATAATCAAGGTTCATCTAGATTTCTATTCTTTAACTATACATAATCTGTAAACTTGTTAAAATTCAAATATATATTAAAGTTATATAAATAATGTAACAATGGTAAATTATTAATATTTTAGCTTACTTATTTTAACATATCTGATAAACTTTATTCTATTTAATATTTTAAATTCCACTTTACATGATGATATACATGACTGTGTATATTTATATTTACCAGTTTTAATTTTATATTCACAATTTTGAATTCCATCTAACCAGGTTGCTAAAACTTTATTACCAATATTTTAAATATTAGCTAAACTATAACAGAAATTCATTTGATTACACAATGATAAAATGTAACTTTAAGTTAAAGTTCCTTAATACATTTGTCAATATCCTTATTTCTATTTATCCATCCTTGTATTGTCTTCTAAGGGTTGCACATTTTGGCACCAAGTGTAAGATATGTTATATCACTTGCAATTTGCATATGTTCCATATTTATAATCTTTTTTATATCTAAATTCATCAAATACCAACATATATTCATTTGTGATTATATTTTGAATTACTTTATAAATACTTATATCCTCTAATTGACTCAATTGACTTATTAATTGCTATATTAAATATATAATAGTATATTGATATACAAATTAAACATATAGATTAAATAAACTACATGTCTAAACTGATGTCTGGTCTGATATAATAAAATAATATAAGCTTATTTTAAAATTATTTCATGTTCATGCCAATATTTTAATTTCCACTTTACATGATGGTAAATATGACTGTTTATATTACATTTATTATTAACATATTTATAATTTATCATGTCACTAAAAATCTGCAAACAAGAAATTTGTATCAGGTTTTGTTAATCAAAGTCAACAAAATTAATTCTCTATCTTAAAATATTGCCTATGAAGCTACTTTTCATGCTCTATTAAGAAAATTTCTCTTATAATTTTGATATATACTTTTAATTCTAAATTCTTTTTTAACCTGCCTGGTCTAATGCTAATTTAATATTAACTTTAAAATTAGCTTAATACAAGCCAATGTCGATCAATCTAGGTGGATGATCAACAAAGCTTTGCAAAGATTTCATTTGTGATTCATTGCATATTTATACCAAATGAAAATGAGGCCTAATTCTTTATAGGTAAACTCTTTTTTGATGTTTATGGTTAGAGCAAGTGCGAGCATTTCAAGTGCAGTTATAAAATTAGCTTTGTTTTGAAAGAATTCTTTTTTAAAAAAACCATACATATTATCATGATTTCCACATGTCTGTTCTAATTTGTGTTTTTATACAGTACCAATTTTACTACATACCCATAATAATCATCTATCATTTTATCATATTTGAGATACTAAACTAACTAAGCTAAATATAAAGATATAATATGATAAAAATATAATCTATCACATGCATGTCTAACAAGTTAGGCAAGGCCAATTTAATTTATTAGTTTGCATTCCTTTCTTAAAGAGAAGAAATGATTGTTTATATAATAAATTTTATCAAAATTTTTTCAACCAAAAAAGATCCACCTAACTTTGCTTATCTTCTGTATCTATTCAATTTTTTTAGAATTTTTCATAAAGTTATATATATTCCAAATTTTTTTTTACTAAAAGAAATGGCAAACAAAGTAATTTAATCACTAAATCAAATTGTTTTAACCTTATCCAATAATATTGAAATTTTAAATTTAACAAATTAGATTCTTTATTTGACAAATATTAATAAATAAACTGTGAATTACAATAAACCTTCTGTTCCTGTTTTGTGTAACAGCATTGCACAGCTACCTTATTATGTAATAATTTTATAAATCTAAAGTATACATTTATCGATGCAGATCATTGGACATTTCACTTGATCGAGTTGGTTCTGGATCAGACTTTTCTACATTAGCTATGTACATACATAATTTGCATGCTAAAATCTTATCTTTTTTGAACGTATACATAATATATATGTACATACATATGTAAATATAAGGTATCAGTATATAATGTATGTACACCTTATTCAGTGGTTTAACTAAAATTATAACTAAATATTTTGATCTATTATTGTTGTTTCTTCAACAAGACGAAATTCACTTTACGAATTTATGTGATGCATAAGCATAATCTAATATTATAGCCAAAAGGTTTTGCATATCGTATAAATTTTTAGTATGAATATCAAAATATTTTTATAATATCAGACCATGAATGAAAAGATTATATTTAAATGGCATTTGAAATCTGCTGAAGATGGTAATTTAGATGAACAAAATAAACTTGAATTATGTTACCAACATGGTATAGATACAGCCAAGGATATAACAAAAGCATTCGAGTGGTATTTGAAATCTGCTGAAAGTGGTAATTTTTTTGAACAATATTTTCTTGGATCCTGCTATGGTGAAGGCATAGGTACAGCCAAGGATGAAAAAAAGACATTTGAATGGTTTTTAAAATCTGCTGAAAGTGGTAATTCTTATAGACAATTTTGTCATGGATCATGTTACCGAGATAGTATAGGCACAACCAAGAATAAAAAAAAAGCATTCGAGTGGTATTTGAAATTGGCTAAAAGTTGCAATTTGAAAAGACAAAATGACCTTGGCTCATGCTATAAAGAAGGCATAGGCACAGCCAAGGATGAAAAAAAGTTTTTGAGTAGTATTTGAAATCTGCAGAAAATGGCAGTTTGAGAGAACAATTTAATGTTGGATTCTGCTATAACAATGGCATAGGCACAGCCAAAGATAAAACAAAGGTGTTTGAGTGGTATTTGAAATCTGCTAAAGAGGGTGATTCATGTGGACAACATAACCTTGGATTATGCTACCTTTATGGCAGTGGCACAACCAAGGATGAAACAAAGGCATTTAAGTAGTATTTGAAATCTGCTAAAGGAGGCGAGTCGAGTGGACAATGGGACCTTGGATTATGCTATGAAAAGGGTATAGGCACAGCCAAGGATGGAAAAAAGGCATTCAAATGGTATTTGAAATCGGCTGAAGGTGGCAATTTAGGTGGACAAGTCTGTCTGGAATTTTGTTATAACCATGGTATAGGCACAGCAAAGGATGAAAAAAAGGTGTTTGAATTATATTTGAAGTCTGCTGAAGGTGGTGATTCAGAAGAACAATATAATCTTAGAATATGATTTGAAAATAGAACTGGCACTAATAAAGATGAAAAGAAGGTATTTAAAATCGGCTAAAAATGGGTGTTCTATTGGGCAATATAAAATTAGTTTGTGTTATCGAAATAGTTATGGAACATCTCCTAATCAAGAAAAGGCCATTAAATGGCTACAAAAAAAAAAGGATACTAAACTTCAAAAAATAGTGAATTATGAAGATATTAACAATGGAAATATTGATGATTCGATAAAAGTATTATTACTTGATCATAATCTATTATGGATTCCATTTAATGAGTTGGAATCCAAAGAAAAAATTAGAAAAGATGGATTTGCAACTGTGTATTTATCTGGTTGGAAACGTCCATATGGAAGAGTTAGTTTTCAATTAGTATTATGGTCTAAACTGAAACTTTTAGTCAGGCAAAACTTCTGAAACCTCCGAAACCTAGTTTCGCTAGGGTGATCATCAAACTAATAAAATCAAATCATAGTCAGGGTCACATATAAATTTATTATGTTGGGATTTTTTACTGGGTTGTTAATAATTTCGGAAATTTCAGAAATTTAACTTTTAGAAATTATTTTCTTTATTTAGTAAACAACTATTTTCTTATTTAGCGAACAAACTATAAAACAAATTGTCAGCTTCTATTTCTCTAAATGTTATCTGTTGTTTATTATCAGGTTTGTTCAATTTTCTTTTTTTATTCTTTCTTTGAATTGCTAATTCCTTATCTGATATAGAAATTTTTTTGATTCCTGAAAGACGAAGTTTTGCTTCTTTTGTTTTGAGGGTCATGTTTGTATGACATTTGAGCTTATACTTATTAAACAATCTCTCAACCTGTTGTTGATGAGTAATGATGTAATAAATTCAGCATTTGACAAATTCATATAATAACAGAAAAGAATGAATTAGTAATTCATCAGAATTAGCAAAACTTGTTAATTTATGTAAAAATAATGGATCTTCAATTGCCTGTAACAAACCAAAATTATTAGAATTGGATTGTTCAATGTCAGATTCTAAAAGAGTTGTAAAACATAGCTCTTTAAAACTAGGAATTTGACTTCGTTGCTTTTTTAACCTCACGTACAAATAACTTCTAGCAAACTCACGACTATATTTACCATCTAATCGACAAATACTTAATGGAAGGTAAAGCCACATATCCATCCAAGTTTCTAAAGAATTTATGGCTTTTTCAATACCAAGTTCTAAATTATTAAAAAAATATTCAAAATCTTTATCATCTAAGATATCAATAGCATTCCACAACTTCGTATTAAAGAATGAACAGATATTATTACTAATTCTATATAAAGTTCCTATCTATTTAATAATTGCATCAGGCATTTCATGGGCCCGATGACCAGGTAAAAGTAGTAATAGTTGACCATCTGATTTAAGAACTCATGGTTTATTATCAAATCCAGTAAGAAATTCATTATAGGTTCATAAATTCGTTCTTCAAACTTAACTAGGCACTCTATTTGTATTTTTAAAATTGGATCTGTGAGCCATTGTCAAAGAAGTTCCCCATTTTTAAGGTATTTTTTTGGTATTTTCTTTTGTAATTTTAATTTATTTAAAAACCAAAAAGGAAATTTTTTTAAATACTCCCTCCTTTCTATTAGTTGCTTTGCTGCTTGTAATTCGTATAACCACCATTGCCATAAAGGTTTTTGAAATTGAGATAATTGAATTCCAAATAGCTTAGCATATAAATCAAATATATAGGACAACTTCATATTCATCGGATTGTCCTTATTACTTTCACTATAACCATTATGCAATTGCCAAATAAGGTAAAGTAAATTAAAAGGATGTTTTTGAGTTAAAAATCCCTTTCCGACTTTGAGCTTTCTGAATATGGTATTTTCAAAATTTATCATCATTATATGTGCCAAATGAAGACCACAAGAAATTCTAAATGAATTTGAATTGATTTCCTTATTAAATAAAGTCACTGCACCATTTTTATAACCTGATATATACACCATATTGTCTGTTGTCAAGGTTAAGCATTTAGTTGGGTCTAGTTGATATTGCTCATATGATTTAATAACAGTATGTGCAATTAATAATCCAGTGCATTGAGTTAAATCATGAAGTTCCAATAAAGTGACTTTTGGCTCATTACTAACTAGATCCCAATACATAAAACATATGACAAAAACTTTACTATCACCACGTGTTAACTCATCTGCCATTATCTCAAAAGTAAACCATTTAGAATGTTTAGCAATATTATATTGTTGGAGAATATGAATGTTCGACACATCTTGATGCCATCCAACAAGTGTGCTAACGAAAAACCACCTATTTGGTTCTTCGTCTATTAACCATTCGATTACCTTTTTCGTACAAGTTACAGCTGATCAATAAGACATTTCTCCAATTTCACAAATTTGTATGGCCATAGAAACTGTTTTAGCACTAAATTGTTTTTTATTTAACATAAATCGATCTTGAATTGCTAATTTTAATTTCTTGTTGGTTATAATAGGTGTTTTATGAGCTATAGAACAAACCTTAGAGATGCGTTGTTTGCATATTTGTTTATACTTTCCAATTTAACTATGTAAAATTTATTTTTTTTTGAAGATAATTAATTTTTTGAATAGAATTTTTTTTATATTTAGTATAACTTCTATCCAAATGACAAACAAACTTATAAGTCTTTTGTTGCAAATATTTTGAAAAAATCTTGCCAGCTTTAGGGCCATTCCTATGTTTCATAAGATTTATTAATGTTACTACAAGATTTAATTCACTATCATCCATATTTTTAATTATATTTAATAAATTACTCCATGTTTCTAAATATTGTAGTTAAGTATATTGCTTTTGAGCAAGTTTTTTAATTATAGTTATAAATATGATAAGTATTGAATCTGGCAGATCGATTGCACATTCTATAAGGTTGTTAATTTTTTGTTGTTGAATATCTATTTCCATATGTATACTTGCTGGTATAGTCGATAAAATACTGTTATCACTATTTATATTATTTTCGACAGTATTTTTAGCTTGGGCTTTATTTTTTGAAAATTGTGTTGGTTGCGTGCATATTTTAGATGATGCCATTGTTTGGATTTTGTTTTAAATCGCGACATTTTGATATATAAAATTAATATTTTTTTAATCTACATTACAAAGGTACAATTTTTGTGCGAAATATACAATTTTTTTATACTATATTTTTTTTTAATCGATAGCTTTTATTATGTTCTTTTCGATAATAACCTTTGTTTTACAGATTTTAATATCTTTATGTTTTGTTAAATTAAATAACGTTCGCTTACATTGTTAAAGAAATTAACTACTCATAAATGAAAAAAATCGAAAAAATGATATTATTACAATGTTTAATACTAATTATTATATCTTCTACAAAAAACTTAACTGCAGTTGTTATATTAGTTTGCGAGAAAACTGTACTGAAAGTTACTATTATCCACAGTAAATTCAGATTTTCATAAAAATTTTCGCATAAATGATTTTCATATATATCCTAACTAATGTTTGATTTAATTAGTTTGATGTTCACCCTATAGTTTCACCCATGGTGCCAAGTCTGAAACTGGGCGAAACATCCAAAACTGGGCAAAACCTCTGAAACTAGGCGAAATGTCCGAAACATCTGAAACTGGGCGAAACTAGGCAAAACATGATCTTATCTCTATCATAATTAACATATCACATGACTCAGACTTCGATACAATGATTTTAAAAGTCATGTGACCTCTGCACTTAAATTTGTGAAGAGTTTACGGACACGCACTGATCACATGATATTTAGCAATATGGATATGTACTGATTATGTAATATTAATTATTACATAATTATTTTATGAAGTAGCAAACTCAAACAAAAATGCATTTTTCACTTTAATTATCTATATCAATTAATCCAAGCTGCGTACAATAAGGCATGTTGATATAATAATTGAAAATGACTTATTGTCTGATAATAAGGTGATTCAAAACCTGTTAAATCTTTTTTGACAAGATAATTTTAACATCCTTACCCAGGATTCACGACGATAGCTGTAAGTCGAAAATCTGAAATGAACGATACGAATTTTGATAATTTTTAAATATAAAAATAAAAATGTCAAATTTTATGCCAAACGATGATGTTGCAACCAATATCGGCATAAAATTTGTGATGAGTTTCTTTAGAATTTTATATTTGACAATACTAATATCAATTAATTTGTCTTTTTTTATATGTAGTGAACATTAAAAGCCACATAGTTTACTTTGAAAACCAGCCAATAGACCGTGCTATGGATCAGTTTATAGACTGATCTTTAGAACAAAGATTAGACTGAGTCATCCTATAATAAGTCATTTTCAATTGCTGTTTTATTGTATGCAGCTTGAATTGATTGATTAGTTAATTAAAGTGAAGTTTTCGATAATTGCACTGTTTGTCACTTTGTAAAAAATAGGTATGTAATAAATTAATATCACATGATCGGTACGTGTCCATAATGCTAAATATCATGCGATCGGTACGTGTCTGTAGACTCTCTGTAAATTTGACCAATGGAATTTCTAAATGTCATGTGACTGTTACACATAAAATTGACCAATGAAATTTCCAAAAGTCACATGACCACTGCACCTAATATTGACCAATGGGATTTTTAGAAATTCCATTGGTCGATTTTAAATGCAGCAGTCACGTAACTTTAAAATTTTGTTGCATAGAAGTTTGCATTATGTAATATGTTAATTTTGATCAAGTTTCGCACAGTTTCACCTAGTTTTGTCCAGTTTCAACCAGTTTCACACAGTTTTGGACATTTCACCCAGTTTCAGACATTTTGCCTAGTTTCGGAAATTTCGCTCAGTTTCAGATGTTTTATCCCGTTTCAGAAGTTTCGCCCAGTTTCGGATATTTTATCCAGTTTTGAATGTTTCGCCCAGTTTCAGACATTTTGCCCAGTTTCAGATTTGGGGCAAAACCGAAATTCAAAAGCCGAAATGTTTCAGACTTCGGTAAAGGGTTTAGGCCATAACACTATTTTTAACCAATTCCTGTTGCACTTAAATTACTTCATGAATCAAAAATTAGTTGCAAAGAACTTATAAAAGAGGTAAATATTTATTCTATTTGATTATTGCTCTGCTACATTTATAATTTATTGATAATATTTAAAAGTTAGTCGCATATTCAAACATTGGATCTAAAAACCCTACATTTTTACAATGTTATGGAATTTCAAAAGATAAAGATGTCGATGATTATATTTTAGTTATGCAATATGTGAAAATGGAATCTTTGCATACGAACTTTTATGAAATTGCACAAATGAATTGGAAGAAAAAACTAAGTTTATTATCATATATTGTATCTAGTGTTATGGCCTAAACCCTTTACTGAAGTCCAAAATGTTTTGGCTTTTGAGTTTCAGTTTCGTCCCAAATCCGAAACTGGGCAAAACATCCAAAACTGGGTGAAATGTCCGAAACTGAGCAAAATGTCTGAAACTGGACGAAACTTTCGAAACTGGGTGAAATATTCAAAACTGAGCAAAACATCTGAAACTAAGCGAAATGTCTGAAACTGGATGAAACATCTGAAACTGGACGAAACTGGGCAAAACTGAGTGAAACTAGGTGAAACTGGGCGAATCTTGATTACAATTAACATATTATGTGATGCAGACTTCTATGCAACAATTTTTTAAAGTCACGTGACCACTGCATTTAAAATCGACCAATAGAATTTCTAAAAATCCCATTGCTCAATATTAGGTGCAGCAGTCATGTGATTTTTGAAAATTTCATTGGTCAATTTTATGTGTAACAGTCACATGACATTGTTAGTGACAAACCTATACATCTCCTGATCTTGAAGAACTGCCTAAAATGGATAAATAGTGAAGTTCTGAATCGATGCTGCATGAGATCGTAACCATAGCTGCTAAGCCTCCAGAACAATTACTGTTGTTAGGCCTGAAATGGTAAAGTAATCTGCATTAACTCAATTGACGAAAGTACAAGCTAAAATGAGTCAATAAGTTAATATTGCCTTGTGGGGTAAAACTTGTGACCATGTAGGTACATCTCTAATAGATGTAATGGTTGTGAAAACATTGATTGGAAGGTAAAAAGAAGCATTGAATGAGCAAGAAGTAAGAGGCTGTGAAAAGTAAGGAATAAAGAGTTAAATCAAAAAGGAATGAATTGGTTTGGGTTCTATGTGGAAAATAGAGAGAAACGATGTGGAAGCATTTTTGGATGCCAAATGTTGTTAGGAAAATAAAAGCAGTGAAGGAAAAAGAATTGGCTAAAAGAGAGAAAAGGGCTTGAAGTAATAGAACAAAATGTATTAGAATAATAGCGAATTTTTCGAAAATGTTCTTCTTGCTGCTCTGTAAAAACCTTATAAAAAGGAATCATTTTCACTTGAATAAAAGGTGTGTCTTCCCTGCCCTACAAAAAGTAATAAAGTAATAATTAAAGACCCCTAAAATTTCTACTCAAAGAAAATAAACTTCATAAAATAGAACACTCTTTCAGGACCCCTTAACTTACCCCATCCTAATTCTCTTAATAATGCTCCTTAACCGTCGCCCTAGACCAGTGCCAAATCGTCCCATCTTTAAGACGTTGAGGAATGTTACGTGGCATAACCATTTGTCAAGCGACAATTCGTCGCATTCCTTAATTGTTTTTGTGTGTGTAATCCCACCGATTCGCCAGTAACAACATTTAGAAATTCCATTGGTCAAATTTAAGTGCAGAGGTCACGTGACTTTTAAAATCGTCGTATCGAAGTCTGAGTCACGTGATATGTTAATTTTGATAGAGATAAGATCACGTTTCGCCTAGTTTCGCCCAGTTTCGGACGTTTCGGACGTTTCGCCTAGTTTCGGAGGTTTCGCCCAGTTTCGGACGTTTCGCCCAGTTTCGGACTTGGCACCATGGGCGAAACTAGGTTTCGGAGGTTTTGGAAGTTTCGCCTGGCCGAAAGTTTCGGTTTAGGCCGTAACACTAATTGTATCCGATCTTCATTTAATTCATTCGAATAATATTATTCATTGTGATTTACATAGTGGCAATATATTTCAAAATGATTTATATAATGCTTATATTGGTGATTTAGGGCTTGCAATATCTGCTAATAAAACGTACAAATCTGGGGAATTTATGGTTCTTTACCATACATTGCACCAGAAGTTCTTAACGGAAATCAATACACTAAGGCATCGGATATTTACTCGTTGGGGATAGTAATGTGAGAAATCTTATATGGAAGAACTGTTTCATATCAACATCAAATGACTGAAGCTAATCTTCAATACTATATATGTTATAATAATTTACGACCACCTGTTAATGAAGAAGCACCACAGTGTTACGTGAACTTGATGAAAAAATGTTGGGACAATGTTCCGAAAAATCGACCATCGGCAGAACAACTGTCTGAAACTTTCAAAAGATGGAAATGTGATGAAAGTGTTTTGTTAGAATTGAATGAATCAAAATCGTATGCTAGCATGTTTGGTGGTGAAAGCAAGTTTATTCTTTATACTGACTCAATTTTAGATAAGATTTGATTGATAATTTATTAAAAAAATCTTTATAATAAAGAGTTTATAAAATTTACAAGACTTGCCCTAGGTGATGTATAAAGACCAATCAGTCTCCGGATATTGTGAACCAAAACAAGTAGAAAACCAAAAAGAAATGCTAAATCTCAAAATTTTATTATGCCAACTATGCTTCGACTTATTATCAAAACCTTTTAGTGCCAAATTTTACGCTTACACTAGAGTTCTGCATGTGCCACGCCAGAACATTAGGCACCATGCTGGGACTAATACTATGGAATGCCATGCCATAGGCACAAAAGTGCCAGGCACTTTAGTGTCGCGTCTAAGAAAGAGCTCGACAATTGTATAATAGTGTCTGGCACTTTAGGTCCGGCCATGTGTCTAGTACTTTTAAGTCAAAACAAAATCAGGTACAAACAAAGTATCTATAGGCACAAAAATGCCAGGCATTTTTAAAAAAATGTCTGTGCTTTAAAAATTTTTGTTAGGCACGGGCACATGTCGGGTTGCAGATCCCCAGTTTACACCAGTCCTCCTACCTAGCCTAAGGCCAATCTTAATCCCTAACCTTAAATTTACTAATTAAAAATAATGTTTTAATAAACTAATCAAATTTATCTTGAATTCATAAATATAAATGAAAATTCCATTATGCACTCAGGTGACAAATTTGGCCAAAAAGTTTTTCTTGGACGATTGTATTATTGTCGGGATTATGCTGAAATTTTTGAAGCCTCGATTTAAAAACCTAAATCCACCGATACTCTTTTATATATAAACCCTGACTAATAATACCTGATGAATGATAAAACCATTTCATCAGGCAACTTCGAGTTGACGAAATTACGAATGACGAGACTCACTGTAAGAAAAAAATCCAAAAAGGTGATTTTCCTTTAAGAAATCAAATTTGAAAACTGGTTAATAGAAATAAATTAATCTACGGGAACTTAATCGTCTGTTCATTATTATATTTACCTCGTTTCTTATTTTTTTGCTTAAAAATTATCCGACATTATTGTTCGTGTGATATGATCATGTGAATTTTTTTGCCATGAAACTTTTGTCATAAGATGAAATATTCATATCACGACAAAAAATTTCACATGCTGATATAAATACAAACGATAACATAATACGAAAATAACAGGTAATTATTTGTCGGATGAAAAACTATATGACCACTAACCCGTTAATGTGCATTAATCACCTGTGTGTATATGACGAAGAAAACTACAGATAATAAAAGTATTTTCAAAGGATTTATTCTAATGTAAAACTAAAAAATTAATTTTTTTATTTATCCCTTAAACTGTTTTCCAAGCAAATTTGCCTGGAAATTTCATGATTGATCTGTGATTAAGATATCAAATTATATTGAATTGTATTCTAAATCGTAGTAGATACGTAGTTAAATTGACAGTCTAAGGGATAATAAACTGAATATTTAGTAGGAAAAGATTCGTTGTTGATTAAAAAATTACTACTTTCATATAAGGACCGATAAACTTTATGAAAGTAATTTATTGAAAATTTAAGATTCAAAATTTCAGAGGCCGTTATAAAGAAGTCAGTTGAAAGAGGAACAACTGTATTTTTATACTTTATTAGTCGAATTAATTTCATCAAGAATTAAAGTTTCGTCAGACAAACCATTGATGAAACCAATTCGTTATTGCGAAAATAGTTCCATTAGGCATCATTGCTAGCAACAGTGACTATAACAGCAATAGCATCGAAACAATGATATCAGTGATTGCACAAAACATTAAGATTGGCAATAGCGCAAAAAAATTATTATTAGTGATGGTGGTATAAAAAGCAACAATATATAAATATATATTGTAATACTAGGTTGCTAATTGCTGATACAGAGGATGGTTATCCTAACATTGTGGTTAGGTTGTTATTCTCAAAGCAGTAGGTTTAAAGTTCAAATTTTATCAGTGACAGCATTTTGAAAAATGGTTTTATTCTAACAACTTATCCATAATCTGAGATTTGTAATTCTATAATTCTGATTGTATTAAAACTAATTTTGAAATGTGCATATTATACAAATAAACTTAGAAAGTATATATTCAGATAACAAGTCTGTTTAGAAATTCTAAATGGAAAGACAGTATGATTTTTGATAATATTACTTATAAAAATCTTGATTCAAAGAAGAAAATCTAAAAAATATTGTTAATTTGAAGATATCTTTTTACAGAGAAGAAAAAAACAAAAAAAAGAAAATAATTTTAAAATTAGATATGTAAGAAATAAAAATAAAAAATAAAATAAAATTAACAAAAAGAAACCAAAACTAATCTATAAAAAAAACAAAAAAAACTTGTCAATAGAATAAAACTCAATTTTATAATTGTTGTTTACTAAAATGTTTTTATATTTAATATAGTTTATAGTTATTCTTTAAAAACTAGATACTTCTAATCAAAATAAAACAGTATACATTTTTAAATAAAGTTTAAGTTAAGTACTTTTCATATAGAAAAATCTTCAAATAGTTGAAATATTATATCAAGATTTAAAATTTTATACTTAAGTAATCTAATTTTTCATAGACTCTTGTAACTATTTTTTTTAAAAATATTATATACATGATTTCAGAATATATGTATATCTTAACAAATTTTTGTATTTCTAATTAAAATCCTTTTTTAATTTATTCTACATAATTGGCTAATCTATATATTTATTGTATTATTTATTTATTATATCCAAACAAGTATATATTTATAAAGAAAGTAATGTGTAATATTAATTTTTTGATAAAGATAAATCAATTTTTTATTTTTTACAAAAAAAAAAAAAATAACGTAAAAAGTATATTTTATTATTATAAAAGTTCAATTTAAAAAGAATTTTTCTAAATAATTTCTTTTTTTTTATTTGTAATTTCCTAAATCAGAAAACTGTTTTTGTCTTTACTTATTTTTAAAATATCTTTAGTTTAAATATTAAATAAGTAAAGAATTTACTAGATAGAAAGCTTAATCTAAAACAAAAACTATTTAAATATTATTTATTTCTTAGTATTTTATATACTTGAACTTTATTTATAGCAAATTTATTTAGTATAAAATCAAAAATATTGTTTATTTTGAAACCAAAGTCTTTAATTTACTTTTAGTACAAACTTGGTTTAGATAATTATCAGAAAAAGTTAATAAAAGAATTTAAAATTTGTAACAAATTATTATTTTAAAATTTATTTTAAAAAATTATTTTTTTATACTATAATAAATAATTAATAACTTGACCAAATTGGCTTTATTTGTTAGTAATATCTTTAAATTATTTTTAGTTTGTAAAATTATAGCTAATTATATTGTGAGGCCCAATAACGTAATATAAATACTCTGCCAGGACCTCATGTGAGAACAGGTACGATGATTAATTCCTTGATTTAGATATCCTGGCAATTAATTGCATTAATGTGATTAATTAAATAAATCAAGAAAGTGGAATTAATTGAAGAAAGGTGATTAATTAAAGATGGAGAATTTATTAAGTAAATGGGTTTAAGTGAATAAATTAGAAAAATTGAATTAAAAGGTTTAAAGAAATAAATGTAATTAATGAAGTTATAAGTAAAAAGATATTATAAATAAAGGCTAAAATGGCCACTTGGAGCAGTACGCTTCATTTGCTTTATTAAACAATAACTTCTAATACACTACATTGTACATAATAAACACTAATACTATTACTGTTACAAACCCTGTAAACCCTTATAACATCACTGTTCAAGCTCTTGTAAATTTGACTTATCCTAATTGCATTCATTGACCCAAAGTAACCGAAAGCCTTAATCACCTACTAGCCAAATCTTACACCCTTTTTTGAAAAGGTTACTTATCATATGTTATGCGAGATATAGAATTGTAAAGCAACAGAGTCACAATCTTCTGAACCCAACAATATATACAATTTTAATTATTGTCTATTTAAAAGTTTTATTTTAAAGTTATCTGCTATTTGCTATATTTAACTTCTACTTATAAGTATTTTATTTAATTTCTTTATTAATACTTGTATAATTTTAACTATATTATTTTAAGATAAGCTATCTTATATTGCCTTTTATTAAGGATTACTTAGGTTTGATTTTATTTTTTTTTGTACTAATATTTGAACTATTGCATATTTTAGTAAATTTTAAAGAGTTTCTCTGTTAATCAACTTATTTATTCTAAAATTTTAATAAACTATGTTTTTGCAAAATTTATCTAAATGCTAGTATCTACTTTATAGTATATTCTTAATACTTTTAGTATACTCCTACTAGAGATGGACATATACATGATTTGCATATGATTTTGCATAGAATTCTATATATTATACATAAGATTTTTTTGGGTTTTGTGTAAAATTTTTAATATGATCCTGAAATAAGATTATTTAGTCAACATTATCATAATATTTGGTTAGTATTAATATAATATCTGATCTGCATTAACATATTTAGCTAATTCTTAATTAAAATTTTTTTATTTATTTGCATACTATTTTATGCATATATTTATTTATATATATGATAAGAATTTATTTTTTTTGTTATTAGTATCTTTTGCTTATATTACAAAAATATTTTTTATAATTAAGTTATGTTTTTAACAATAAATTACATACATAGTAATAATAATATTTGTGATCATTTTACAAAAATTGGGTCAGATAAAACCTTTAACCAAGAATGTATTTAATGTATTACTGCTATTAAATCTTGCAAAAATATATGAAAATTTACTATTTTGATTGACCAATGACAACAACTAAAAATTTAGGCAAAATTACTTATAGATTTTTGAAGAAATTGTAATTTGCCTATCTTTAAATACTATATATTTTGTGAAATTATATGTAATGTAATTTGTAAAATGTAATTTTTAACTCTAAGTGAAATATGTTTCTAAATTAATTTTACTATTATACAGATTCAAATCTTAAACAATAAAAAAATTAAACTTCAGCCAAAATTATATATAATATAACCAAAATTTTGTTAATCACAGTTATTAGAAAATCAAAATTGAAGTTCAATTGTATGGCATCTAGATTTAATGAATCCTGTGCAGATTTTGCATATTATATATAAAATTTTTAAAAAACTGCAATTTGCTTATCTCTAACTCCTACTTTGTTTTTATACTTCTAATTTAAATAGTCTGATAGAACTGTAACCAGTCTCTGATATACTAAGTCTAACTTAATATTCTTTTCTTTAATTTGATTCTAACAAACTAATTAATAGTATCTGTTATTTAGATGTTCTTGTCTGTCTAACTTCTTTATATTAGTATCTATTTTCTAAATTTAGTCTTTATAACAGTATTATTAAAATTCTATATTATCTTTCTAGTTAAGTTTTCATAAATGAGTTTTTGTTTTTTCAATTCTACAATTACAAAAATTAATTTTGAATTTGCATTATCTAGTATTTGTTTGTAGTTTTTTGTATAACTAAAATTACACAGATATTTTATAATTTGCTAATCATATTAGTGTAATTATAATTATAAATATTTTATTCTAATTAATTAATAAAAAATAGTTGTTGTAATACAGATAATTGTTCAAAATTTTGTTATTAATAGGTTTTGAACTTATAATCTACTACTTGAAAAATTGACAACTTATTCATTTTACTAAGTTACTATATTTTTTAAAAAAATTTAAATTATACAAACTATTAATAACTTTTAATATTAAAATTAAAATATTTATTTTATTTATTTTTTTTTTTTTTAAGATGAAGTCTTGCTCATATCTTTATTAAGTAATTTATAAAATAGTAACATATGTATAATACATATATTTCTACTATTTG
>CAJVQA010003915.1:0-18490 GCA_910591915.1 Cetraspora pellucida | reverse complement strand
TTAAATCAGCTTTAAATTGATTTAAATCAAAAATCGGTGATTTAAATCATCGTGATTTAAATCATGTGCCATCCCTAATTGTGTTACTAGTCTAAACAGGAAAAGATCAAATTCAAAATATTAGCATTAGAAACCAGATTATATAACTTGTCAAATTTTTTTTCTGATAATTTCATTACTATTATCATCATCTTCAAAAAGAATTATCTGTACATGTAAGTGTCTAATCAAAAACAAAAATAGTATTTTAAGCAACAAAAAAAAATCTTATTTGAAAAGCATCTAGTCTATAAACTTATTAATAAATTTATTTTATTTATTTATTTTTTTTTTTCTTTAAGCAGTCATGTTAGTACTTTATTAAGATTGTAAAATTACAATTGCAATTACATAAATGTCCTTAACAACTAAGTCTAGCATTATTCAGCCACCTTAATGGTACCTAAATGCAACCTGTCACATTACTTTAAACAGAAATAAGCTACTTGTCTAACTACTTAAAGTTCATAATAAAAGTGCTTTTTCCCATTTATGACAAGTCCTACAATTGTCTTCTGTATTTCTATTCTAATTTGTTCTTCTTTTTCTCTTGTCTTCTCTTTCTTTTCTTCTATCCTTTGCTGATTTGTCTTTTTTTTTTATTCAATCTTAGCTTCTTTTTTTTTTTAATCTACTTGTTATTCCTACTCCTTTCTTTCATTCACTAATATTTTTATATTAGACTCTTTATACTTGTTTGTAAAATGTATTTTAGGTTATACTTGCTATTACACTTACAAATTGCTATCTTAACTTTACATTTAGAAGTTGTCATAATCAATTTTGTCTCTTTTGGAATTAGGTCTTTAATTAAAGTCTCTTTTATTCTTATTTCTTCTGCTTCTGTTTTACCAAAAACACTATATATAACATATATAAAAGAATTCAGACTTTTTCTTCTTTCCTAAATCTCTTTTAAGCTATTATAATAGTCACTTTTTGGATTCTTTTTTATAAATTTCTTTGTTCTTTACATGCTGTTAAATGTATCTGTGTTTCTTTAACTTTATTTTTACATAGTTGGCATTCAGTTGTTATATATATATTTGGTCTTCTTTTGTTGAGTTCTTCTAGGGTTAGAAGTTTATCTATCACACATTTTATAAATACAATTTTTTTGGTACTAATTCTTTTTGTTATATAATGCATCCTTTTTGTCATCTTTAGCCTTTTCCAAAAATATATTCAATCATAAATCATAATTTCTGATTTTGGTTTTAACTCTTTAATTGTTCTTGTTTCTCTCTATTTTGCTTCTAATTTTGCATTTATTATTAATTTATATAACAATTTTGCTAGTATATCAGTTTGTTTGTTTTCTTACTCTAAGCAATACTCTATTTTTTACAACTAACATTTTTAATCTGTATTATCTTCTTGCTTGTTGTTCTTTTCTTTGTTAGGTTATCAGCTTTGTCATTCTATTTATCTTTATTATGATTCTTTACTTTAACTAACTCTATCTGAATGTTTTTTGTTGTAATGAGATCTTTGATCTTTATTATCTATATTATGTTTTTCTTTTTAAGAATCTTGTTTTTATCTGTTTGTTCTAAACCTCTACTAATATTTCTTATTGTCACATTGTTATCTATATATATTTCTACTTGCTTTTCTTTTAATATTATTAATATTGTTATCTATATTGCTACTAGCTCTGCTATTGTTGATTTTGCCACTCTTCTAGGCCTATTGCTATTTTCTCTTCTGGCTATTCTTGTGTTTCATTTGTTTGGACTTATTTTATAATTATTTTATTTTTAGCTACTGTATCTTTTTTGGTTTTTATATTTGTTGTATCATCTGTATATATTATATACTTGTTCTTGTCTCTTGTTATATTTCTTCTTAAGACTTTTATTATTTCTTGGTTGATGTTCTCATTTAACCTTTGCTGTTTAATAATTTCTATTTATAACTTCTCTATTGTTCTAATTTCTTTGAATTCTTGTTTTTTAGTTCCTGGTCTTCTTGTCTTTACTGTTTTTATTATCTAATTTATTGCTATATTAATTCTATTAGTCTTTTTTTATTAACATATCCAGAACTGTATTAATTTTGTTATTTATTCTGATCCACTGTTGGCAGCTATCTTTTGTTTACTCTTCTGCTCTTGTACAGCTTTTGTATTTTTTCTATTTTAACAGCTAATTCATTTTCTCTAATTTGCATTTGCCAGTGTTTTACTAATATTTTTTTTTTCTTCTTTTTAATTATTTTTTCCAATTACCTATGGTTTTGCATATCATAAACTATCTATTCTTTTCTTCTCTTATTCTCTGATATACTTTTCTATTTAATTTGCATTGTTTGTGTATTTTGTTTGTTTGTTTTAAAGCATCTTTTAACCTCTCTACTTTCTGGCTTACTGAATACTTTTTGTTCTATTATCTTGAATCAATCTGCTTTTTTTCTTTTACTTAAATGGTCTTGGTAATTTTTTAACTATTACTATATAACTAATCTTTTTTCTTTTATATCAAGCAGCTGGTTTAGATATACTAAACCTTCTTTATTTATTTTAGTTCTACTTCTTTTCTATAAATTGATATCTACAAGCTTATTTATTTTGGTACTATACCCAAACATTGTTTATAAATTATCTTTTGTTCTTATGTTTATTTTTAATTTTTTTGCTTTTAATATTGTTAAGCAAAAGGTGTAGCAACTTAGTGAAGTGGTTAAGTTATCAACCCCCAAGTGGTAGGTTGGGAGTTCAAAACCTACTGATGGCAAAAATTTGAAAAATTATCTATATTATATCAGTATTACAAGAAGTAAGTAGTATTACAGCAATGGCATTTCATTAATTAGTTGGAATCAGTATTTGTAACACAGTCATACCAGATAACTGGCAGGTCATAGAGCATCTGTGCAATGTTGGAGTTATACAGGGAAATACAAACTGACATCAGGCAGTGCAAATTCAAGATAAGTTCTTGTGGTTGTATAAATCCATGAACTGGGAAACTGGAGCCCACTTGGGAAGACCCAAGTAGAGAGGTAGCACAGATTTTTGACAGTATTACTATAAAGGCTAAACCTAGAAAATAGATACCAATATAAAAGAAATCAGGTAAACAAGAACCTTGCATAAGGAGTATCACTACCAGGCTGTCAGAAGTCTTGAATTGGAAGAAAAGAACCTTGGAGAACAGACTCTAAAGTACCAGAGACAGGTTATAGTCCTATCAAGATTGAAAACAGGATATACTATAAGTACTAGAGATATATTATGAAGTTGGTGCTAAGGTCTGGGTAAACTCTGCAAGGGCAAGTCCTGTTAACAAGATACTAAATGTGGGTAGTTAGTTAGCAGAAGGCCCTCTGGAGCCCTACAGTCAAATAATATACTCTAAAATATATAATGGCTTGATGAATGTATAGACAGAGAGGTTACAGTTAGGTTAGACAGCATTTAGGTGTACAGGAACTTGTGTGCTATTTGTCAATATAAGTATAGAGATCAAAGTAGTTAAATAGGTAATCTCCTAGTAGATTGCAAGTATAGCAGCTAGTATAGAACCTGCTATATAAGTGGACTACTTAAAATAGACAACCAAAAGTTGTATATATAGCTAGTTGTATACTCACCTTGTACAAATTATATAATCATAATTAAAATACAATAAAGGCAATAGCTGTTGATAATTACAGTCTTAGTATAAGCAAAAAAAAAATAATATTGTTAAGCAAGCCAAATTATTTCTCTAACTATCTGTATTTTCTAGTATCTTCTCTACTTTCTATATGTCTTTTGTTAGGTCTGCCCTTTGGTAGCCTTGTGTTATTCTTAGTTTTGTTAGCTACCCAAGTCTGTCTTACTTGTTTAATCTTGTTACTAGTTCATCTACTTGTTTTATTACTATCTCTTATTATAATGTTCTACAGTTTTCAAGGTCTTTGTATTCCATTATATAGTTTTTTAATATTTTTTGTAGATTACTTTTCTGTTTTACTAGACTTATTATTGGTTGATATATTTCATTTAAGCTTCTTTCTGACATCTTTGTTAGTTATAACATATAACTTAATTTTGGTATTATAACTATATTGTTTGTATACACAATTTGGCTTATTGTTATTTTTTTGTATATAAAGTCATTTATTGTTTGACTTATTATTCTTTTCACCTTTTTCTTTATTAGAATTTCACACATTCTGTTGTTTAGCTATACTCTTAATAATTGGACTATTTTATTTCTTGGTTCTTCTGTTATTTTGCTTTTTTCAAATATTACTTCTCTTTCTTTCTTCTTCAATTTAATGTTCATTATTAACAGCTTTGACTTCTCTTCATTTATCTCTATATCATTTATCTTAAAGAACTCTTCTGGTATTTTTAAGATTTTTACTAACTGCTATCTACTGTTTGCAATCTATATTGTATCATTTGTATATGCAATTGTTGCTTAATGATACCTTGTAATATTGTTGCATTGTATATTTTCTTTATTTGTTGCTTTACTGTATAGCCTAAATTTTCATCTTTTTGTACTCTTTTTAGTAATGAATTATAAAAGAGTCACTATATTAATAATGATATTACTTTACTTTGATCTATACCATCTTCTATTGTTATTTCTTCTGTTAGGCCATATGCTGTAATAATTCTTAATTGTCTTTTATGAAATAAGCTTAAGATATATTTCACTGTTCTTTCAAATATCTTAACCCTTTGCAATACTAATTCAAAACTTTCAAGTAGAACTAAGTTGAATGTCTTTTTTATATCTTGTAAAAATATCCATACTTCTTTATTCATCTTTCTTGCTTCTTTTATTATTATGTTTAGAATATGTACTGGTTGTTTTGTTGAGTTATCTGAAAGGCCTATGTAGTTTGGTCTTCTGAATATTTTTCTTTTTATAAATATCCTAGTTAGTCTTTTTGTTACCACTTTTGTTACTATCTTTTTAAATGTTTCTATTAGTGCTATTGGTCGAATATTGTTTAAGCTATATCTCTATTTGATATCTTTTGGTATTGAATAGACTTGTGCTATTTTTTATTTGATTGGTATCTCTCCTATTTCTAAGCAAAGATCTGCAAAACTTCTAAATACTTCTTGTGTTTTTCTTTCTGCTCACTTTATTAAAATATAGCTTATTCCTGATATATCTGAAGTTGGTTCTATTTTTAGCTCTTTAAGTATTTCTTTCCATTCTTTTTCTTTAATTTCTTGTTTGACTTCTGTGTATTATTCTTTTTTTATATTATTTCATGATTTGTATATTTCTTTTTACTTTTCTGATATTTTCTGCAGTATAGTATTTCTTTTTCTAAACTGTTTCTTATAATGTTCTGCTATTTTTTTTCTAACTTCATCTGGTTTCATTAACAAACTTGTTTCTTCTTTAACTTGCTTAATAAATCTGTTGAGTACTATCTTCTTATATGGCCTGTTTAATAGACTTGCTATTATTTTCCCTTGATTTGTCTTGATCATTTCACATTTGTTATCTATGTTTTTTTATATTTGTCTTCTTTGGGCTTGTTCACATTCTTTCTTTTTCCTTTCTTGTAATAACTTTTTTTATCTCTTCATATCTTCTATCCATGCATTTAACTATTGTCTCTATAATTTTGATAATTTTGTACCTATTTTCTTGCTTAGTTCTTTCAATTATTCATTTACTTTGTTTTCTTCTTTTTCTGTCACTTTTTGGTTTTTTCTTGTCTTTGTGTATTTGAATATTTTTTGTATTTTGACAAAATTTTTTTTCAATTACTGTTTTTTTTGGCTTCTTCTTTTATTTGTTATTGTGTTATATACTTTTTTCTTAGATATATGTTTGCTTGCTGCTATAATAATTGTTTCTTCTATTACATCCCAAATATTATTTATTTTGTTTAACCTTCTATCTTATTCCTGTTCTTTTTTTTAAATGTCTTTTAGAATTCTTTTAACTTCTAATCAGTTTTGTAACTCTTGTGCATAGTTTTTTCAGTCTTCTGTTTTCATTTAATTATACAAATATAATGTTCTTGACTGTTTCTTTCTTTTAATTTCTGTCTTGCTTTTTTCAGCTATTACATATTTGATCTATATTTCTGCTTTAACAATTTTATAATTATTTTCTGTGAGTTCTTCTGCTTCTTCAATTTCTGCTTTTTGCAACTCTATTGCTAGCCCATCTGACATTTATATATAGTTGATTCTTGTTGCTGCTTCTTCATTTGACTATGTGTATTGTTGTTTTGTTGGATGCATATCTTTGTATATGTTACTAAAATCTTGTTTTTTCATCCAATTGAAAATTGGCAGTCTTTTGTAATTTGCTGTTTGTGGATATTATCTGTCTAGTATATTATTTGCTATATGATTAAAGTCACCTATTATAACTATTTGTGTTTGTCTTTTTCTTTTTAAAACTGTTTTTACAATTTTTTGTTAAATACTTTTTTCTACTGTTTTGTTATTTGGTAATATATAAACCAAAATTATTACTAACTCCAATTGCTTAAAGTATAGTGTGACTTTCATCATATATTCACTTATTTTCTTAACTGCACCTATATGTTTTTCCTATTGCTCATTCACCAAAATTTTCAATGCCTGATCCTTTTTTCTTATCTTTTGCTGCATTTACCTAGTATTCTACATATCTGTTATTTGCAATATATGTTAGAAGTTTTTTTTCTTTTTCTGTAAGATTTGTTTCTGTAATTCACAATATTGCAATTTCTTTTTCTTCTGTTCAGGCTAGCAGATTTTCAAGTTTTTACCTTTTAGTTTTGAGTCTATTGATGTTATAACATGCAATTTTAATTTCTTTTTTTTCTTCTTTTCATTTCTTTCTAAGTTTTTCTTACTTTATTTTTGTATTCTTGAATCTTTTTTTCTGCTTTCTGCTTTTTTCATTTTCAAGACCAGGAAATATTTCTTTTTTTTTTCCTTCAAACACTCTTTTTTCTCTTTGCAGAAAGTCTTCAATCTCCTTGTCTGTATTCTTGAGTTCAACTGGGGTGTCTTTAAGAGTGATTGGCTGAGCCTTCTTTTATACTTAGATGTATGTTTTCTAATCTGTTTAGTCTGTCTAAAATTTGACCCAAAATGTTCTCTCTTTGTCTGGTCTTGGGTTAAGATTGTATATCTAATTTTCTTTTTGTTACTTTTATATTTTTTTCTTCTTCTATGCTGATATTTCTGTCTCTTAATTATTCTCCAATGCTCTGTAGTTGTGGATCACTTTCCATTGTCATATATTTTTTGTTTAAGTATTAACTAGTTCTATCTCAGCTTTTTTTTCTTCTTTCTCTATCACTTTCTTCTTTTCTTTTTTCTGCATTAATGTTTTTATCTTTGAACTATTTTTTTATATTTTGTAACTGAGGATTGCTTCCCATTTCTGTATATTCTTTCTATGAGTTTTGACTAGTTCTATTCTAGCTTCTTTCTCTTCTTACTCTAGAGCTTTTTCTTCTTTTCATTTCTTTTGTTCTTTTATTCACCCAGTATACTCAAAAGTTATTATATATAATTAGTTTTAACTGGGCTGTCTTTATCTTTCTTTTTGTTACAAATATTATTATTGCAGTTTTTTTTTAATTTCTATTTCTATTTGGTGAAATGTAAACTGATTTTGCATTTTTACTTCTTAGACATTGTAACAATAAAACCTCTGAGGCATTACTTGGCAGCTCTGTTAATTTTGTCATGTACTGTCTTTGCTTTTGTCTTGCCTTATGGTTTTTCTCTCTTTCTGTTACTCTTACCAATTTATTACTGCTAATTGGTATAGACCATAGGGTGCTTTCTTCTTTTATTTTTTCTATTTGGATTATTGCAAAATACTTAAATTTAAATCTCTTTATTCTTATCATCTGTGCTTTCTTAAATCTTCTGCAAATATATTCTAGTTCTTTTCTGTTTATACTTGCTGGCAAGTTTCAAATTGTTATAAAGTTTTTATCTTTTGTTTTCTTCTTATTAACATCTTTTTGGTCTTCTTCTAGTTTCTCTTTACTTCTTTCTTTTCTATATTTTTTTTCTTGTATTCTGGTATATTAGCTCTTTTGTTTTGGCATTCTTTCTTATATTTTTTTTGCTTTTTACTTCTTTTTTCTTTGTCTTTTTTTGGTATTATTTTGTACCAGTCACTTTCTTTCTTACTAATTCTTTATATTGCCTTATTTCTGTTATATTCACAATCAAAATCTACTTTAATCTACAAATTTTCTTGTTTGAAGATTTCTTTAATGTCCTTAATATAATTATTGTCTTTTAATGATCAGCTGATAAACTTTATACATTCTTCTTTCATTTCTTTTGGCACATTATATGCTGGTATGTTGACTAATAGACTGCTGTTTTTGTTGCAATTTCTTTTGCTTGGTGCCCATATACTTTCTTCTAAAGGAATTTCTATTATATCTATTTCTTTCTCAACTTCTTGTTTTCTTCTTTTTCTTCTTTCTCTTTCTTCTGTTATTGAACCTTGTCTTGATTCTTTATTATTCATTTTTATATATTCTTGTTTTGTTTCTTTCATTTGTTCTTTTTTGGTTTTTCTTATTTGTACTGATACTTCCTCTTCTACTTGATTTGTGTTTCTAATACTTACCTTTGTTTTTGCTTCTTTTATTATCAAGAGGTTCTCATTTGATAGTCTTCTTTTGTTTAAATTCTCTTTTTCTATCCTTCTTTTGATTTTTTAGTTTTCTTCATGCCTTTTTTCTTGCTCTTTCTTTTTCTTTGTTGCTTCTTATTGTGCTAATTCTTCTTTTTCTTGCTTGTCTTTTTCTTTAGATTCAATTATCATCATGTTTCTGTCTTGCTCTGTGAATTCTAACTTCTTTTCTGATTACTCTTTTTTTGCTCTTTCAATTAATCTTCTTGTTATTTTTAGCAATGCAACTTCTTCTAGTTTTTGTTTTGTAACTATTATAATGATCTTATCTTCTCTATCTGGCATTATGTACATCTTACTTGACTGATTAAAGAATATTTTGTTATGTATTCTGTTTATTACCCAGTATGCTCTTCTTATAAAAATTGTTGATAAACTTTCTTTACACCTTTCTAGTTTCATGTTATACTTATATCTGATAAACTTATTAATAATATTGGATCTAAAATTAACTTTAAGTATAAAGATTTACAAATCTTATTGAAATAATTATGCAAAGAGAAATTATAGTTATTTATTAAGATTAATTATGTAGAATTATATATAATCTTTTCAAACATATTTTTATTTTCTATTTTACAAAACTTTTGATTTTTTTTGATAATTTAATAACTAATAAATATAAGTTGTTTAAGGATATTCTTATTATTAATATATAAAATATAAAAAAAAAAAGTAATTAAATATAAATAAAAAAATTATAATGTTAAGAAAAAATAAAAAAAAAAGTTTAAATTAAATATTAAACATAAAATTATATTATGAAATGTGGTAACCTAATGAAGTAATTAGGATGTTAACTCTTTAAGTAGTAGGTTGGGTAATCAAATTTTATTAATAGCAAAAATTTATATAATCACTTATGTAATATTTGTATTATAATAATTGTTACTAATAATTAGATTAGAATACCTGTAATTGCAGTTACACTAGTATAACTGGCAGGTCATAAAGCATCTGCATAAGTATGACATTATATAGAAAAATGCAAATTAACAATCAGATAATATAAATACTAAATAAGTTCTTGTAATTATGTAAATCTATTGAAATTGGATAACAAGAAGTCTATTTAAAAAAACCTAAGTAGAGAGGTAGCTAAATCTTTAATAACCTTATTGTAAAAACTAATTTGAGAAAACAGATACCAAGATTATAGTATCCAGACAGACAAAAACTTCTGAATTGAGAGACTTAGAAATACTATCAATTAGGTTATTAGAATAAACTAAAAAAAAAGAATATTAAGCCAATCTGATATACCAATAAACTAGTTATAGTTCTATACAAGCTATCTGAATTGAAAGTTTAGTAAAAAAACAAAGGTATACTAAAGTACTGAAGTTATGCTATAAATAGATACTGAGATTTAAGTTGATTCTATAAAAACAGAGCAGTTAAATGATATAACTCTAATTGCAAATATTAGTTTTGTTATAATAATATTAAATTAATTATAAAAACAGATATAAAAGGCTCTAGAAGATTTATCTTAAAGATAAAATAGTTCTAAGTTTGAGATAATAATCTAAACATCTGAATATAATCTAGTAATATTAATACAGATTGCAAGTTTAAAAGATTTAAAATAAAACATCAAAGCAGAAATGTTAGATATAACAATTGGTAAAGAACCTTTAGACAGACTTCTTAAATAGATAATATAGAAAAGTTATACATGTAGCTAATTGTACATTTTTTTGTAGTAGTTCATTAAATTACATTATTAAAAAAGTTATTAATAAAAAGTCAAAAAACTAAAAAAGTCACATTAATACTAAAAAAAATATATATATTTAAATTATATATAAAAACAATTATTAAAATGATAAATAAAATTAATAAGATTATTATTATTTTTTTTTAAATATCTTTAAAAAAATATTACATTATTATTTATATTAATATTAATAAAACTAAATTTAAAAAATTAATAAATTTTAGAAAATAGTAATTCTAGTATAGTAATTTGGTTATTATCTTTTAAGTAATAGATTTAATATTCAAATTCTACTTATAACAAAATTTGAAATTATATTTGTATTATAATTAATAATTAGTTAAATTTACAAATCTGTTATCTTAAATATATCAAGTTAGACTTTATCTATTATTAGAAACTTGAAATATTTATATAAAATGTAATATTATATATAGAGAGAAAAATATTAATAATAGTGTTATATAAAACTTTAATATAAATCTATAATAAAAGCATTAAATATAAAGATTAAGAAACTAAAAAACCAGAAATTTACTTAAAAATTCCTGAATAAAAAAATAATATAAATCTTTAACAATACTATTTAATTAATAAAATTTCTAAACATTTTTCAAGAATATTAGTAAGACAAACTGAATAACAAAATATATATATAAAAATATATAATTAACTTGATTATCAGATTTAGTAAAAGAAAAGAATATATACAAAAGTATATTATATTAGATTATCTGAACTAATAGTTTGAGAAATCAAAAATAACTCAAAAAAAAACTAGTAAAAGAAGATAAAGAAGATATTAGAAAGATAGATACTGAGATTTTAGTAAACTTTACAAAAGTAGAAATAGTAAAATATATTAGTTAAATAAATAACTCTTGTAACTACAAATATTAACTAACTATAAAATATTGTATAAAACTAAATTAGTATATATAGAAATGTAATAACCTAATGAAATAGTTAGATTGTCAATCTTCTAAGTAATAGGTTGGGTGTTCAAATTCTATTGACAATGAAAATTTAAATAATCATCTATATAATATTTGTATTACAGCAACTGTTACTAACAATTAGATTAGGATATTTGTAATAACAGTTACACTAGCATGACTAGCAGGTCATAGGCCATCTGTATAATATTGAAGTTATATAGAGAAATGCAAACTGATAACTGGGTGATACAAATACTAGATAAGTCCTTGTGACTATATAAATCTATTAAAATTGTATAACAAAAAGTTCATTTGAGAAGACCTAAGTAAAAAGGTAGCTGGATCTTTAACAGTGCTATTGTAAAAGCTAGCATAGAAAAATGGATATCAAAATCTTAGTAACCAGACAGACAAGAACCTTCAGATTAGAAGTTTTAGAAATATTATCAACCAGGCTGTTAGAACAAATTAGAAAAAAAGAATATTAGATTGATTTAATATATTAATAAACTAATTATAGTTCTATACAGGCTATCTGAATTGAAAACTGTCAAAATTTGGGAGTATACTAAAGTACCAGGATTATATTGTAAAGTAGATGTTAAGGTTTAAATAAACTTTACAAGAGCTTGATGATTTAATTGTTAAGTTCTGATTACAAATATTAGTTTTATTATAGTAATATCTAGGTTAGCTATAAAAATAAGTACAAAAGGCTCTAAGAAATTTACCTTAAAGATAAAATAGTTTTAAGATTAAGACATAATCTAGATATCTAAATATAATCCAATAAGTTAATACAGATTACAAATTCAAAGAGTTTAAAATAGAACACCTAAGCAGAAGTATTAGATATAACAATTAGTAAAAAAGCTTTAGGTAAACTTCTTAAATAGGTAATATAAAAAAGTTATATATGTAACTAATTGTATTCTTTTCTGTATTAGTTTATTTGAATTATATTACTAATAAGTTATTAATAAAAATCAAAAGACCAAAGAGATCATCTTAATACTAAAAAAATAAAATAAAATAAATTAGTATATATGAAACATAACAGGCTTTAGTAAGTTTTTTGTTAAAGATAAAATAGTTCTAAAGACTGTCATTAATCACCTGATTATTTTTTATTAAAAACTTAATTTTCTCTTTTTTCTTAATATATAAATAATTAGATTTCTTATATATAATTTTAACTTTTTTACTTTTTTTTCTTAAAAATACTGAAAGGATTAAAACTTGAATAAGCAATGTCATAAAGATATTCTTATAATACAAAATATATTGCATATACAAAAGTTTTAAATAAACAAAATCTATAGTTAACTTGCAGATATAACATCTAATATAAAATCTGTATAGTAATATATAGATGAACTACTTAAATTAGATACTAAAAGTGCACATGTGACTAGTTGTAACCTTCTTTGTAAAAAAGCTTTTAGAAATATCTGTGTCTTATGAACTTGAATAAAAATCACATCTTAAAGATAAGAATTTTAATACAAAAAAAAATCAATTTTTCAAAAACAATATTTAAGAACTATAGTATACTTGAAACTAAAAATCAAAAAAGTTTATAATAAAGTTTATAATAATATTATTAATATGCTTATTAATAAAGCAATTAAAAATTACAATATTAAAAAAAGAGACTCAAAATTATTATACAAATTAAAGAAAGATTTGAAACATATAATTAGTATACATATATAAAATTTTTCAAAAAAAGATTATAAAAGGTTTTATATAAGATATTTATTTAATAAAAATATAATATCAAATAAGATTAAATTAGATAAATTAATTTAAAAAAGATATTTATAACTTAATCACTTTGTTACCAAAAAAAATAACAATAAATAACCATCAACATTTGTACAAAATTGTAAATTAATATATTATTATAAAACAAATAAATGGTTTCTATTATAGATGTATGAAAGTTTGATAAAAACTAAAGAAACTTATAAAAAATTTGTAATAAAAGACCTGGGTGTAAGAATCTCACTTGTGATATACTCACCAATCAAAGGTATTTATGAGATTGGTAAGAATGATTCTCAGAGGTTGGTAAGATTAGAATATTATGCTAACAAACTAAACTCAAAAAAAGACAAATCAAACAATTCAACATCCGGAATAAAGAAGAAAAAGACCAAGAGAATCGATAAAGTTATAGCTTGAATATTTTAAAAGATTAAGAATTTGAGAAACGAACTTCACAAGAAGACTATAAATTATCTTGCAAAAAATTATGATATGATTATAATTCCAGGGTTTGGTGTAAAAAGCATAATAAAAAGAGAAAAAAGAAAGATCAAATCCAAGGTCGTAAGAAACATGTTAACCTCATCACATTATATGTTTAAACAGAGGTTGAAATCCAAAGCTGAAGAAACTGGCATGAAAATTGTGATCCAAGACGAGGCTTACACTTCGAAAACATGCTCTAATTGTGGTAACATACAAAATATCAGTGGAAGAAAAATTTATAAATGTAAGAATTGTAGTTTTAATCATAGATATGTAAACAGCTCGAGGGATCTTCCCTCGAGCGTTGCTATATGCATGCATATGTAAGAATTGATAACTGTATTTAGCAATGACTAGTATAGATGTATTACATTCCATCCAGATCTGTAGTGTTAATACGAATTAGCAAAGTTAACTGGTGGAAATTTTTCTATGTACCGTTTATGTTTACGTTGTTGAGCTGAAAAATTTACAGTTCAACACATAAGTAATATAAATGCATAATAAATGTTTTAAGAATATTATTCATGGGTTTCGAAAAAATTTTTTAGACTATTTTCTTTGCTCTGTATAATTTTTTATTGCCCAATTACATTATGAATCGTTACACTTGATCATCAATATCTACACTGATCCCATTGTTAGCGATGTTGAATTTCTTTGTACGAACGTACATAGTTCATTCGTTGGTCTCGCTGACATCACTGATATCTCGTCTAATAATGGCATCTTTGACAACTAAACCGATCACTATGCGTATGTATTGGTTCTCGTTATCCACCTTTGCATCAACAGAATCATTTTTTACAGGGGATCGCCAAATTTCCGGGTCGGATCCATCGTATTTAGGCCGGCATTTAGCAATACAAGTCAGCCATTTCTGGGCCAAAATTATCAGCTGGGCAGCTTTACTTAACGTTAATGACTGCGTCATGACTTCATTAGTAAAACTTTTAGTGATCTTGGGCAAAATTAGACAATTCCGGCCCCGCCGATCATGATTCCGAGGTATTCCGACCCAAAATTTTGGTGACCGTTCAAATGTATCAAAGGACGGATATTTTCAAAGATCTGGACCTGAACCGAATCCCGACATAGAATCCGAATACGTGTAAAGAAAGTGAAAATGGTGCATTAATTAAAAATGTCGGGAACTAAATTTTAGATTTAGAAAATAATACCCCAAGTTAACGCCCTATTTTCATAATTTTCTTTTGGGTTTGTATTACTCGATAAAATTTATCAACTCTTATCAACTCTAGCCTATTTTAATACCTAATTTTTAGTCGATCTACCAAGCGACTAATCTACTCAAATTCTCTAAATGAAAATCCTCAGTTACAAAAATTATCCGTAGTGTTTATTCATTTATGTTAAATATAGTGAAAATCCGTAAATGACCATTAAGTCCAGCTACAGATTTCCATTCATATAGAGTATCTGAGATACTCTGAATCCAAGTATTTGAATCAGGATATTTGTAGTTTCGAAGGCAGCTTAATTATTACAGCATTCCATAATCCTTTTATTCAAATGTTTAAATCAATTACAATAAAACATTCGGACTAAAAATATTAAAAAGTACAGAGTGTAGGGAAAATTTTAATGAATCCATCCTTTGTCATGTCCATCCTTCATTTGAGGTTCCAAAAACCCACGAAACATGATATTTGTGCCATCACTACTATTAAAAGAGTTTGTGGTGCTACTTGAATCCGTTTGTAATTGTGATTGCAATTGTTGGCATTGGGGTTCACGAATTTCCCAACGTGCTCCATATCCATCGAGATTACGAACTTCAAAAACACGTGTGTTGTGCTACAAAAAAAACCAGCATCAGCATTAGAATCAGAATAAGAAAATATGAAGAGATTGTACCGGGAGTGAATGCAAATTAATCCACGCAGCATTTGTCAATATTTTAGCCAGCACTTTATTAGCTTGCTCGTTTTTTCGTTCTTCAGCTATATAAACATTTTACATTACATATTTTATTATATAATCATGAAATGTATGTTTGATAATAATTAGGGATGGTAAAGTTCTTAGGTTCGGAACCTTTGAAACCAAAAACGAGGGTTCAATTTTGGAACATAGGTTCTTATATTAATAATAGGTTTTTTAACATATATATGTGTTGTAATTTGGAATCTCTTTGGATTTAAAGTTAGGATATAAGTTTATATAAACCAAATTTTATCCTAGGATTAAAACTTTATTAAGAAATTTTAAATTCACTTAAATTCCGTTTTCAATTCCAACATATATATATATATGAACTAAAATGAATAATGTAAACTTTGAATTAAAATTTTACGCAAATTAAAAATATATCAAGATCCTATAATAATTTTGGTATTATAGAATTTCTTTTAGTAAGATGATTTGAATAATACAAATCTAATTATGTAATTGGTAACAACTACTATTAAAATAGAAAGCCTTTTATTACATATTTTAATAGTAGTTACAATACATAATATCTAAAAATCAGTGATTAAATTAGAATTTTTGAATCATCTTGCTAAGAGAAATCCAATGATATCAAAATTATTGTGGCAACTTATGCTGAGAATTTGAACTATCTTATTATGAAATTATAAAAAATTTTGGTAGTCTGTTTTTTTCATAGTTAGGTTAGGGTTTCGGGTTAGTATTATTAATAATAAAAAAATATATGTAAATATTTAAATAAATACTCTTAAATCTCAACATAACCAATCTCAGCACAAGCCACCACAATTATCAAAATCCAATCAAAAGATCTTGAGGTATCTTGAATATTAAATTTTAGAACCGGGTTCAAGAACTAGGTTCTGAACCAAACCAGGTTTAACTTAGATGTGGATCCTAGTTTTCAAGAATCCGATTCTTAATATGGCTTTTAAAATAGAACCTAAAGGTTTTGAAACCAAAACCTAAATTAACTTTACCGTACCTATCAATAATAAACCTACTTCCACTACAAACACCCCAAAAAGATCCACTAGTGTCTCTATGGCAATGTTTAGAAAACGCCTTGGCACCAACCGTAAGTATATTTGAGATTGATGCGCGAACTAGCTTTGTATTTTTTTTTACGTAGCGTTGTGTAAAGGCTGCAAGACATTCTGGTAGTGATGGTGGAAGTTGAATAGCAGATCCGAGTGTCGTACGAAGGCCAAGGAATGTGTTTAAGTCTCTTGGAGTTAAAAACTGCATATAATTATGTCTTTATCGATTTTTTATATTATAAAGAAGTACCCAATGTTTAAAAGCTACCTTAAAGAGAAAATCATTAAGGGAGTTACGATGAAATTCTTCAAAAACAAGAGGAATTCCATTCCAAGAGCCAATTAGATGTTTCATTTCTTGTTCAATTTCATTCAATCTAGACTTTATGGGTTTGAATGTGACTAAAAACATTATGGGTGCTCTCAAGCATTTAAGTTAATAGATCGGAGCTGTGAAAAAATAGTTCAGCTAGTCAAATGAGTAATGAAAAAAAGTATGGTCTTGACCATTTTTTTTATCTTAGAGTTGTGCCGATTGACTAAAATTTATTTCGCATTATAAATATGCAGTCAAATTACTATAAAGATTATACCAATTAATCATAGTACTTGTGAACGAACTCGATCATTTAGCAAATCTCATTGAGAAATATGCTTGAGAGCACCCTATATTTTAGCACCTATGGAAAAGAGTTACTCACCTTGGTAAATTAGTGTTTTCAAGCATAAAAACCTTACTTGTTTTTAAACTTCGAGGAAATTCGCCACTGTTTTCAAAACAAAGTGAGAGCATTTCCACTAAAGCTAAGTAAAAAGGTCGTTCAAGGACACCCTTGTCAAAGCGAGATTTTTGCGAAGTCGGTGAAACAATCAGAGACTGTATAGATTGATTAAGGTGTAATGAGGTATCTTCCAAATTTGTTGCCTCCTAGTTGAAAGAATGCGTTTAGGTTTGGTATTGGCAATTGATTTTTCAAGACACGATCTTATTTACATTGGTCATTTGACATGTCGAATTTTTTTTTTTGATTTTGACTAGTGTTAACGTGCATACCTCCTGAAGCAGTCCGATACACAAAGCGGGCCATGAAGTACGGTCAGTAGAATCTTCTTGGGCCTTTTTAATTAAAATAGACTTGATCGTTTCGCATAGATCCATAGATGAAGATTAAAGCCTCGAAAGAACGTCTATGAGAATTTTTTGATCCGGTGTTACTATCGGGTTTTCTGCTGCGGCTATGAATACTAAATATCGTATTTTCATAATTTGCTTCAGAATGTGTAACGACATATTTTTAAACATTTATAAATACGGATACATAGAGGTTTGAGTCTATTATGAAGCATAAAAGAGAGCAAGGGGAAAAATAATCTTGTCAACTCTTGGTTTACTATCATAAAATATACTTTTAATGGAGGTTTAACCAAAAAGTATTTGTGTTTGAACCTAATGATGAAGATTACACTTTATCATCAGAAGGATTTGAATTAAAAACTCTTAAGATTAGAATTTACTTCATTTGAGGTTGCAATATTTTGCAGATGGTTTAATGAAGTATAATAGACTTACAATAAAATTGTTCAGTTGCATTTTTTTGACAAGTTTAATTATAAGCAAGTTTTTTTTTTTTTATTAATATAATATCAAGTAGAAAAAATAATAATATATAAATATACTAATTAGATATAATGTATAACTAGAAAAATTATTCTTAAACTACACTATTATTGCTATATATGAAAGTGAGTCAATAAAAATTAAGCAAATCATTTTTATTAAAATTTTTTTGAAATTTTTTTTTTTTTTTTAATATTAATGGTAAGGTTACGTTTCTTTTTTTTTTTTTTTTTTTTTTGCTCTTAAGCAGCCATGCTAGTACTTTATTAAGATTTTTGCAACTATATACAATA
>CAJVQA010003914.1:0-18491 GCA_910591915.1 Cetraspora pellucida | reverse complement strand
TCGTAGTTGCCCAAAACAAATTAATAATAAAGATAAAGGCAAAACCTCACCTTAACACAAAAAAAAAAAAAAAAAAAGATAAAATTATAAACTTTCGTAAGTCTGGCACATAAATAAATATAAAATTATAGTTCCATAATGGATGTCTAGTAATGCTGGTACAATAATCATGTGTCAGCGCTCTATTTAATGTACATACATACACACATATGTACAATATTCTGATATTATTCCCGAAATCATAAACTTAACCGAATCGTTCGGCCAATTTTTACATGTGTCCCAGGAATTATGATAATAGCTGTAAAATTTTTTTGATGGCCCGGCCGGGCCCGCATTTAGTTTTAAATTTTTTCCCGGCCCGGCCCGCATATATATAAATTTTTTCTTCAGGCTGGCCTAACCCAGCCTAACGCGCAAAATTTATTATTAATTTTTGAAAATTTTTAGGCCAGCTCTGGCCCGCAATTGTAAAATTTTGCTTCAGGCCCGGCCCGGACTGCGGCCTCTACTATGAGTTGCACCCAATTTTTTTAATAGTAAATCGATCTCTTTTCCAATCAGATAGATAATAAGTCTTCGCGATTTATATCAAATGATAACTCCTGTTTTTAACGTTGCTCAAGATCAAACATCTGTCACGATTAATATTCGTGCACCTTTCATAAAGGTATTGTTCTTGATATATAACATGTTAAGAAAGGTTAATAACTTGTACTTGCTATTATTACTTAAGGTGACAGACATCGAACTGTATAGCGATGGTCCTGACTTTACCTTTCACGCAAAACCCTATTATTTACGGTCGGTCGCAAAAAGAAAAATAAAAATTAAATAAAATACAATTAATTCATTATATCCGATTAAAATTTAGTAAATTAAAGTTATGCCACCTCTTCTAAAGTCTTCATTTTCCAGGTAATTTAGTAGAGGATGAACGTGTTAAAGCTTCATATGACATAGCAAGTGGCGAAATACTAATGCAGATACCGAAAGAAACGCCAGGAGAGGATTTTCCGGATCTGGATTTATTGACAAAACTTTTGGCTCCAAGAAAAATTAAAGTTCCCGAAAAACCATCTATTGAGGTTGTCGGGGAGATCGATGACTCTGATGATCTTAATGATGATTTCATGAAACGATTAGTTGAGAATTTTGAAAATAATTCCGATCAAAATAAGAAATTTGATAAGCCTTTAATTCAGGTCATCGAAAAATCTGACGATCCTGAAACAGAAAAAATACGAAAGCTAATAGAAGAAGGTATGTGATAAAATTTTTTAGCATATCATAAATATAACACAAAAAAAAGATGTTTAATTTTTAATTAATAGCGGAATCTTTTGATTGGGAGTTACCGCAACAAATTCCAGACGAAAAGGTAGAGATGATATAAAATTTCATTACATTTTAATGCTCTTGTATTTCATGACGCGAGAATTTGGATTCATGACACGAAAATTTTGAATTTTCTCATCTCTTAGTATATTCTCCCAATGACTGCTAGTTATGGGTTTAACAGACTTTATTCCGGTTATTTCACGCATGTGCAAGAAACATGCAACGAAATTATCGATATAACTGGTGTAGAGTTTTCTACATTTGAATCCCGTCGTCAAGATAGAATCAATGCTGAAAATGTCAAGTTTGATCCAGATCATTATATGTGAGTGAATCTACTTATTTCTTGATACTTGATGAAATATTTTGTGGGCTCACATTCTAAACTATTTGACGTAGTGCCGATTTTATGGGTGCTCAGGAAATAAAACATCTTATAAAATACAAGACTAATTGGGCGAAACTACTTAAGCGAATACAACAGATCAATAAAAATAATGCAAGCGCGGAAGATGATAAGGTGGTTATCTCTCAATTCCTCTCAATTCTTCTCAATTTCTCACAATTTTTTTAATTCTTCTTAATTCCTCTTAACTCGTTGAAATTAATGTAATGACTCATATACCCATCATTTACCCATAATTTACAGAGTTCATGTGATACTCCAATTTTCATAACACAGCCAAAACCTGCTTCATTCACAACAAATGATGAAAATAATAAAGACAGTGTGAAATTTACCGAGAAAGAAACCTTGATGATGATGAATTTACCAAACAAAACATGCAAGTATTATTGTAAATGCAGTCATTTGATCTGAAATCAAAACTCATGAAATCAATAATCATTGTTTTCTTCAGACCTTATACAAAACACAGACGCGATATATTTTGGTTTAGTTGATCTATTATACGCCTATAGTTACAATAATAGAGTATATGAAGGCGAGATTACGGTAGAATCCGCGTGGACAATTGGAAAATTAAGTCCAATAATATCATGTCTCGAGGTTCGTAGATTTTAATAATGTTAAACAATGATATTAATGTTTAACTCATCCTAAATTTCACTTTTTTTTCAAAGGAATTTAACTCCCTCGAAGAAACAATTATTGCATTATTTCGTCGATCATTAGCGTATCCATGGCATCGAAATTTTGAATTATCAGAAAAGTGTCTTGACGACGTATATGTCCTTTTAAAATTAGGTCGACGTACCATTTTGAAAGTTTTGCTTGAAATAAAAGATATATTTGATCACCATGATGTTTATTACATATATTCCAAGATATGGCTGGATGATTATTGTATTTGGTGTCAAACTAAAGCCAAGTATGTTTTATATATGTATTAAAATTTTGAGCCTTTTCACTTTCTAAATTATTTAATATTTTAGTGATAAGGTTATTCGGTTATTAGCACATAATGTTCATCATTTCAAAGTGCCAAAATCTAAAATTGGATGGCATTTGGAGGAGTATGAACAATTAGCATTAGATGATCAATATGAAAATCAATAATTACAATTATAAGAGGTAATGCAATAATATTTATTTATTTATATTGCATATATATATTATTATTAACAATGTGATTGTAAAACAGACCTTAAAATTTCAATTAATATGCATGTTGTATATTGTATACATTGTTAAATGTAGACCCAATTCCAAAAATTCGCCAATATAGGTATGATTTTTGTATAAAAAATAAATATTTTGAAGATGAAAAATTTAAAAAAAATAATTTAGTTATTTTGAAGTGTTATTTTATGGTGATTTTATATAATTAGCTAATCAAAATTAAGCATATGATTATATAATAAGTTGTTTACTATTAACTAACTAAAATTAGTTATAAATTTTTTAAATTTTATAATAAAAAATAAATTTACTAATTTTAAATATAATTAGTTGTTAAATATAAGGTAGTTATAGCAATAGGTTGTTATTTATATATATATATTTTTTAAGATGAGTATTTTTATTGATAGTATGTTTCAGTTTTATGATTGTGTTACAATAATTACAAGGAGCAACTATAAGAAAAGTGTACAACTAGTTACTTATACAATTTTAGTTATTGTTTAGTTTAAGTAGTTTGTTTAAAAGTTTTATATTAGTTGTTATATTTGAAAGTTTTATATTAGTTGACATATTTAAAACTCATTTGTGAGTTTTTTATTTAAATACTTTGATTTTTGTATTTATTTATTTATTTATTCCATTAACTGCTTTAGTTTTTATTGATGTAAATATATTATAATTACTAAGTTTTTAAAATGATTTATTTATAAGGAATTTTTGACCTTGTACTAAATTTACTAAAGCTTTTTGTTATTTAATTTTTAGCTAATCTAATATTTTATCATAGTTAAAACTAATACATATAGTTAAAGTAATTCTTAAAACACTATATTCTTATAGAATTTATATAATTCTAGTATTTTTTATTACAATCTTATTAGTATTTTGTACTTTTTTAAAAATTTTTTTATACTAACAATCTAGTTAGTTTTGCATAATGTGATTTTATGCTTAGTTCAATTAATAATTATGTTGATAAATTTTTTTATTTAGAATTCTAGACTATATAGATTATCTGTTTTAGATTTTTTCTTTAGATCAAGGTTTTTATAAATAATATTATTAAAGATTGTATTACTTCTTTATTTGAACTTTTTTTTTTTTTTTTAATATTAAGATAAGTATATGTGATTCAAAATTTTATTGATAGTATATATTGGCTAGTATCTGTTGATATAACAGACATAAAGGCAATTATAGAAGAAGTATACAACTAGCTACTTATACAACTTTAGTCATTGTCTAATTTAAGTAGTCTACTTGAAGATTCTATACTAATTGCTATACCTAGAACCTATCTGTAAATCCTCTATTTAAACACTTTGCTTCTATATTTATTACACTCTACTAATGATTTCAGTAAACTAGTGAAGATATGTTATAGTCACTAAGTCATGCTTAACTTTATACTAAACTTATTAGAACATTTTGTATTCTATACTTACAGCTTACCTAATATTACTTTGATCTAAACTATTACTTGCAGCAAGACTAATTATTAAACTGCTATACCCTTGTAAGGTTTATCCAAAACTTCAGTACCTATTTTTCCAATATCTTCTTTATCTCTTACTGACTACTACTTAGGACTGACAGAAATTTCCAAACTTCTAATTCAGATAGTTTAATATAATATATCTTAGTATTCTTTTTCTCTAGTGATTTTGATAATCTGATTGGTTATATGCTTCTCTGCACATCTTGCTATTCAGTTTATTTGTCTATCTCTTTGGGAGTATTTTATGAGCTTTTATTAGTCTAACAATATTGTCAAAAATTTGTGCTAACTTCTTACTTGGGATTTCCAAGTAGGTTTCTGACTCTTCACTTCTTTCACTTTTTATACCCAATGGTCTTATTGTAGGTTTGCACTAAAGTTTCATGCAATACTAGTTATTAACATTTCTCTATATGAGTGTAACATTCGTTAATTATCACAACTACGACATCGTTTACTTTTGCATTTTTTGTATTCAAGTTATACTCTGTAATTACGCATCCGAATACACGTGTTCTATATGCGTGAGAACATCTGTCATTTGAAAAATATGTTCTCTTTATGAAATTATATGTATGTAAATCTTTATAAAAAATAACTTTACAAAAAAAAATGCTACACCTCTTTTAAAAATTTAAATATATGCGTGATGAATTTATGTGTGAAAAATAACCAAAATTTGATGAATAAGTCATGCGGACCAATCAAACTTTAGATTTCGCGCACATGAACCACTTATTGCACTTATAAGCCATAAACTTCGTGATTTCATCAATTTACCAATAAGTTTGTCTTACCGACATCATTTCACTAACAAAGTAATTTTGGTTATTGTCGTAAGAGTTAGGTTTAAAATTAGAGTTAAGGTTAGTATGATTTATAAAAAACTTGTTGGTAAAATATACTGACAGTGAATTGGACTGTCGGTGAAATAAACTTGATGAATTAATTGTTAGTAAATCGTACAGTTAGTAAATTAATTTTTGGTGAAATAAACCAAATCCTATTACGTATACATAGTTCATAATATACAGTCAAATATCTGCTAATAGATTTTTTTAATTATATTCAATTTTAAAAATTTATTATATTTTATTAATTGCAATTAATAAAAATTAATTTTATATACATGATATGTATTATAATAAATTATAAATATTATTTTTATTAACTGACTTAAAAACTATGGTTTATGCCTTAGTTTAAACCATGGTTATTAAGCCACAGTCTGAGCCTTAAAACCCTATTTTTTTGAGCCAAGCCAGCCATTAACATCCCTACGATTCACTGACAATCAATTCATCAACAAGTTCATTTCACCGACAGTTATTTGACCGACAAAGTAATTCTGATCATTGTCGTTAGAGTCAGATTAGAATTAGAGTTAAGGTTAGTGTAATTTATAAAAAAAAACTTGTCGGTGAAATGAACCGGAACCATATTATAATTATTATTTGATTAATAACATAATATTTTATATAAAAATTATATTAATACGTAGTAATGAAGTTATAAGAGAGTTAACAGAAAGAACATAAATATAATAATTATATGCTTAATATATATTCATAATATATTTATTAAATAATAATCATACTAATATAGATCATATGATGTAAACATATTTAGCAAAAAACAGAGGTTTCTGTAAAGTTAATTAATAAAAAATTTTAATTCAGAGTAACTTAACACATCACTCTAAGTATCTTTGTTTATAAAATAATTTACACTCACCCTAACATTAATTTTTTAAAATAAATTATGATAGGCAATATTGCTGGAGATGGTCTAAAAATTTAGATATTTTCTTATTAAAAAATAGTTTATAAAATTATATATGATTTTAAAAGTAATTCTGTGCTCACCTCCTAATTATTCAATTAATGTTATCGATAGAGAAGTTTTATAAATATAGATTATAAAATTCTATTTACAAAACAATTATACTCACGAGCTAATGATTAGAGAAATTTCATTTAATTATAGATAATAAAATTTCAATTAACAAAATGATTATGTACTCACACTCAGCTAATGATTTAATTTATGTAATAGTTTAGATAGGTTTTATTGAAGTATAAGTTATAAAAATTTCAATTTACAAAATAAATCTTTACTTACTCGCTAATGATTTAATTCATATAATCAATTAGAAAATATTTAATTACAGGGTAAAATTTCAACATAAAAATAATTCTTTACTCACCAACTGATAATTGATTCATGCAATCGATTAGATAAGTTTTATTTAATTATAAGTTATAAAAATTTCAATTTACAAAATAATCCTTTACTCACCAACTGATGATTAATTCATGCATCGATTAGGTTTTATTGAAATATAAGTTATAAAAATTTCAATTTACAAAATAATCCTTTACTCACCCGCTAATGATTTAATTCATAATCAATTAGAAAATATTTAATTACAGGGTAAAATTTCAACTTACAAAATAATTCTTTACTCACCAACTGATAATTGATTCGTGCAATCGATTAGATAAGTTTTATTTAATTATAAGTTATAACAATTTCAATTTACAAATTATTCTATACTCACGGACTAATGATTTAATTAATATAATTGATTAGAAAATCTTCAATTACAGGTTATTCAATTTACAAATCAATTCTGTACATACCAACTGATGATTAATTCGTACAATCGATTAGATAAATTTTGTTGAATTATAAGCTATAAAAATTTCAGTTTACAAAATAATTCTATACTCACTTGCTAATGATTTGATTTATATAAGCAAATAGAGAAGTTTTATTTATGTTAATTATATTTATAAATTTCAATTTACAAAACAATTCTATACTCACACGCTAATAGAGAAGTTTTATTTATGTTAATTATATGTTATAAATTTCAATTTACAAAATAATTCTATACTCACTCGCTAATGATTTAATTTATATAATCGAGTAGAGAAGATATATTTATATTAATTATATGTTATAAATTTAAATTTACAAAAGAATTCTATACTCACGGGCTAATGATTTAATTTATATAATCGAATAGAGAAGGTTTATTTATGTTAATTATATGTTATAAATTTCAATTTACAAAAATAATTCTATACTCACTCGCTAATGATTTAATTTATATAATCGAATAGAGAGGTTTTATTTGTTAAATATGTTATAAATTTCAATTTACAAAATAATTCTATACTCACTCGCTAATGATTTAATTTATATAATCGAATAGAGAAGTTTTATTTATGTTAATTATATTTATAAATTTCAATTTACAAAATAATTCTATACTCACGGGCTAATGATTTAATTTATATAATCGAAGAGAAGTTTTATTTATGTTAATAATATGTTATAAATTTCAATTTACAAAATAATTCTATACTCACTCGCTAATGATTTAATTTATATAATCGAATAGAGAAGTTTTATTTATGATAATTATATTTATAAATTTCAATTTACAAAATAATTCTATACTCACGGCCTAATGATTTAATTTATATAATCGAATAGAGAAGTTTCATTTATGTTAATTATATGTTATAAATTTCAATTTACAAAATAATTCTATACTCACTCGCTAATGATTTAATTTATATAATCGAATAGATAAGTTTTATTTATGATAATTATATGTTATAAATTCAATTTACAAAACAATTCTATACTCACTCCCTAATAATTTAATTTATATAATCGAATAGATAAGTTTTATTTATGATAATTATATGTTATAGATTAATTCCGTACTTACCGTCTAGTGATTTAATTCACATAAAATTTGTTAGAAGTTTCATTTAATTATAGATTATAAAATTTCAAATTTCAAAGAAAATAAAATCATACCCCCTAATTAATATATAATTGGTAGTGACATTTCATTTAATTGCAGATTAAAAAATTTTAAAAATTTAAATTGATTAGAAGTTTCAATTAAAATTTTAATTTTTAGATTAATTAACTTTCTACTCACATCACTAATAATTTATCAATTCAAATGTAATTAATTAGAGAAATTTATTTGATTTTAAGGATATAAATATATACTCACATGCTAAAAATATATCAATGTATATTTGATTAGAGAAGTTTTTTATATAGTAATAATAAATTGCTATAAAATTTCAAATTAATCATACCATCGCGTTCGCCTAGATCTAGAATGAGATTAATAAAATTATCACAATAGTTTTGTTTCTATAATGACAACAAACAAAAAAGGAAATGAATTATTACCATTTAGGACTGGCGAGCTTGAAACAGGTGCTAATAATTTATCAATTCAAATGTAATTAATTAGAGAAATTTATTTGATTCTATTTAAGAATATAAATATATACTCACATGCTAAAAATATATTTGATTAGAGAAGTTTTTTATAGTAATAATAAATTGCTATAAAATTTCAAACTAATCATACCATCGCGTTCGTCTAGATCTAGAATGAGATTAATAAAATTATCACAATAGTTTTGTTTCTATAATGACAACAAACAAAAAAGGAAATGAATTATTACCCTTTAGGACTGGCGAGCTTGAAACAGTTGAGAAAATAATTGCGAAGACTGCCGCTAAGATTAACAAGAGTTTAAAGTTCATTTCGAAGTCGCGAATTTTCTTTTATTAAAATTGACGGTGACTTACAGTAACTTGAAATCCATAAAAAGACCTCTTTTATATAGTTGACGCCGTAATTAACTTTCGCCTAAACTAGTGTTCCAAGTTGGTAAAAATTTTTCCAATCGACTAATCGATTTTTCCTATCATGTGACTAAATTTGTTGATTGACCGATCAACTAAAGAAATGAGTGCATGAGAGTGAAACCCCGTAACCAATCATAATAAAACATTAAATGTATTTCCGGATTTTCACTCTCACGCACTCATATCTAGATTCCATTTATTATTGATAAAATGAGTACGTGAGAGTGAAAATCAGGAAATACATTTAATGATTTATTATGATTGGCTACGGATTTTCACTCTCATGCGCTCGAAAGGATAACTAGCTGATAATCGATTAGTTGTTTCAAAATTTTCCAAATCGATTAATTGGAAAGTTGTCAACTAGTTGGTTTTTCAACTAACGATAGCCTGCCGTAACCAATCATAATAAAACATTAAATGTATTTCCTGATTTTCACTCTTACGGATATCCAGATATCCGGATAAACCGACAAATACTGTATTCGGATAATTATCTGGATATTAATAGTAAAACGGATATCCGAATAAATTCAGATCTGGGTATCCAATAGATAAATGGATAAACGGATAATGAATAGGAACTCTATCTCAGAATTTAACTAGTTGATAATTTAATCGATTAGTTGTTCCGAAAGTTGTCATCTAGTTGGGTTTTCAACTAACGATTTGGATCACTATTAATAACAGAAAAATCTTAAAAAAAATTTGGAACGTTTAGATACTATGATTAACGGTATGTCTGATATTAAAATGTTTATGTTTGAAAGACTAAATATTAATTTATTAATACTATTGATCCTGAGTTTCACCGAATACATTTCCTGGTAGAACCAACTATGCGAAAAAATAAAAAAATTAAGTATCTGCGCAACATAGTCGCGCCAAACCAGGAACGGAGGTGCATAATTGGTTGTACAAATGGTCTCATTTTATGATAAAAAATGATCGTTAAAAGAATCTAATTTATAAAATTGATCTAAAAATGTAATCGGTTTAAAATAAATCAAAAATTAAGATTCAATCTGTCCAAAGATTGTTGATATATGGTCTATACTGTTTTAAAAACTGTTAATCTATGGTCTAAGATTGAATGAGACAGTTTAGTATCAGATCTAGTAATGGGCTAAATTGATTAGAAATTAAATATTTTTTAAATTTTTTGTGAATAAATAACTCTTACATAATAATCATACGTATGAAAAAATACATAATCATTACATATATAGTAATAAATGTTATCGTATATCATAAAGAATCAATTCACTTCACCGACAGTCATTTCGCCGAAAGCTTATTTAGTTAACATCACAGAGAGTTAAGGTTAGAGTTAACATTTGATTAGGTATACGTATGAGTGCGTGAGAGTGAAAATCCGGAAATATATTAATGATTTATTATGATTGGTTACGGATTTTCAGGCTCATGCACTCATATGGATAAATAGACGACGGATTGTAACTATATTCTGAGAACAGGAAGAACCGTCAATGTTACACGGATGTTGATGTAATATCACATGTTTACCAACCAATCAAATTGCAAACATTAAAGAACCGAAAAAAAATGATTCAAAGCGAATTCAGATCTAAATATAAAGTTCAAAATAGATATTTAAATGTCTTAAATATTACGTACTGCAAATGAAATGTTTTTATAATTTATATACTCTATTTACCATTAACAGTAATCTATTTATTCATATCTATTTATTCATTAACAGCATTATTTACATTCTAATCTATATAACCTTCTATATGTTAAACACAACCTATTTTAATATTTAACCTTTTGCACATTTAACACCATATTTAATATAAATATTTAGCATGAATTTTCACAATAAAATAGTAATTATTATTCTATTAGAATATAAACTTATTATCTAAAAATTATATAAAAACGTAATAGTCGGTTAGTTTAAAAGAATTTTTTAAGATATGTATAATATATAAGAACTATATAAATTATTTTTCTTTTCAATAGTGTTTACCTTGTTAAATTATTTCTTTCAACGTTTTTGTTTTTTCACCCTTTTAGTGACGAAATTTAGTTAGTTTAATGATCTTATAACCTTCGCAATGCATTATGAAAGTTGAGGGATTAAGAGGAATTAAAAAAATGTTATAATACAGCACGAGTTTGTTTAGTGAATTAATCACGTTTCATAGTACGAATAAGTTATGTCGGCTTCCTAAAAAAGTATTGTAAAACAATATAAAAAAGTCTTTTTACAATTGTGTACCAATTTTGTGTAACATCGACGGTTCCTCCCGTTTATTCTGAGATATTCGTGTTGATTTCTTTAGTTGATTGGTCAATCAACAAATTTAGTCACATGATAGGAAAAATCAATTAGTTGCAACTATAGATCGATTGGAAAAAGTTTTACCAACTCGGAACACTACTGGCATGTTGTCGGCTAAATGAACGGTTAAATGATACGGATACAAACAATCACTAACACAATAATAGGAATATTTAAGAGTAGAGAGCACATAGATCATTTTTATATAGTGTTGTATGGTATATTAAAATTTTCATCTAAAATTGATATATGTTATTAATAAAATTTTTTATTTTGTAATTAATCAATAAAAAAAAATTTATAATAAATAAAATTATTTATCTAAGATTTTTTTCAACCTATTCTAGCTAGAAATTAGTTTGAAACAATTATCTATAGTACTTATTAGTAAATAAAAGTATAATACGTATCATATTAGGTGTTTTTTAGCAACAAAAATATAGTTTAAAAATCTTTATTTTAGGAATTTTCTTTTGTAATTAAGTTTTTTTATTGTATTTTAAAATTTATATTATAATATTATATGAATAAATAAATAAAATTTATCTATTATAAGGGTATGACAACCTAGTAAAATGAACAGATTGTCAACTTTCAAGTAGCAGATTTAGAGTTTATTAAAATTTATATTTGTGTTATGATAACTGTCTCTGTTGATCAGTTGAATTGGTGTATCTGTAACTTTCAGTTACATTATCTTGAATAGAAGCTTAGAGCATTTATGCAAAATGTAATATTATACCTATATAAAGGAATATTAATAATTAGTATTGTATAAGACTTTAGTACAAACCTATAATAAGACCATCAGATGTAAAAAGTAAAAGAACTGAAGAGTTAGAAATTTACTTAGAAATTTTGAATAAAGAGGTAGCATAAAACTTTTGATAGTGTTATTAAACTGATGAAAGTTTATAAAATATTTTTAAAAAGATAAATAGATAAATTAGATAACAAAATGTATAGAGAAGTATATAATTAACTAGGTTATCAGAATCACTAAAAAAAAAAATATTTAGATATACTATATTAGGCTATCTGAATTAAAAATCTAAGAAGTCCTATTAGTTCTGAGTAGCAGTTAGTAAAAGACAATTAAGAAAATATTAAAAAGATGAATATTAGGATTTTGAATAAACTTACAAAAATATAGCAGTTTAATAATTAGTTTTAATTGCAAGTAATAGTCTAAATCAAAGTAATACTAGGTTAGCTGTAAGTATAAAATACAGAAGTTCTAATAAGTTTTAATACAAAGTTAAATATGAATTAGTGATTATAACATATCTTTATTAGTTTACCAGAATTGTTAATAAGACATAATAGATATGAAATCAGAATATTTAAATAAAAGTCCTATAAGTGGGTTCTAAATATAACAACTAATATAAAATCTTTAAGTAAACTATTTAAATTAGATAATAACTAAAGTTGTATGAGTAATTAGTTGTATATTTTTTTCATAATTATTTCTGTGTTTATTATATTAACAGATGCTAGCCAATATATACTATTAATAAAATCCTAAATTACATATATTTATCTTAATAATTAAAAAAAACAAAAAAAATTTTATCTATTATAGTAAAATTTTAAATTATTGTATTATTTTAAAAAAAATATACTTATATATATAATAAAGTTTATTTAGATATATTAAAATTTGTTTAGATAATATAAAAATAAAAAATTTAATTGGTTAATTTATATAAATCTATAAGTTAATTTTATTATATAATTTTATATATTAATCTTTAAAAATTTATAACTTAATAAGTTTTTAATCAATTTTAATAAGTTTATTATTATTAAAATCAAAAAAATCTACTTTAGAATTTATATTTAATGATTAAAATTAGTTTACTTAATACAATTTTTATAAAATTAAATATAAAAAAAATTATTATTAAATTTATATATAATTTTAAAATACTGTCTTCTATTTTTAAAAAAATTATAATTAAATATAATTTTATCTATTACTAACATATTTGTTAATTAGAAATGATAATAAAATTAGTATTAATTTACAATAGTATAATCTATATAAAATCTAATTTTATTATAAAAATATATATTTGTCAACTCTTAAGTAGCAAGTCTAAGATTCAATTCTTACAGATAACAAAATTTAGAAATTATACCTATGCTATGATAACTGTTTCTTGTCAATTAGTTGGGTTTTGGATATCTGTAATTTTAAATACACCAAGTCAGATTCTACCTAACATTAAGAGCTCAGAGCATCTATATAAAGTATAATATTACATATATATAAAGAAATATAAAAACTAATATCATATAAGACTTTGATGTAAACTTGTGATAATACTACCAGGTGTAAAAGACTAAAAAACTAAGAAGACAGAAACCTACTTAAAAATTATGAATAAAAAGATAATACAAACTTTTGATGATATTATTGGACTAATGAAAGCCCATGAAACATCTTTATAGAAACTGTTGGATAAATCGAATAACAAGATATGTAAAGAAGCATATAACTAACCAGACCATTAAAATTGCTAGAAAAAAAAGATACATAAGTATACTATACTAGGCCATCTGGATTAGAAGTTTGGAAAGTTAGTTAGTTTTGAGTTATGGCTAGTAGATGATAAAAAAAATCAAAAAAATGAATACTAGGATTTTGGTGAACTTTACAAGAGTAATAGCAGTTTAATAAGTAACCCTAACTGCAAGTGTTGGTTTTAGTCATAGCATCAAACCAAATTAGTAATAAAAAAGAATATGACTCACTTTAGTAAGTTTGGCTTAAGAATAAAAATAGTCTAAGAATTATAGTCCTATGGTTAAAAGTAAATAGATTTGGATCAGTAATCTAATAAAATTAATATTAAAGTCAGATTAAAGAGTTTAAATAGAATATCTAAGCAGAGGTGTTAGATACAGCAACTAGTAGAAAACCTCTAAGCAAACTTTTTAAATAAATAATATAAAAAAGTTATATATGTAGTTAGTTATACACTTATCTGATAATTCAATATGAATTTGTTTATATAAAACATATATCTGACATAAGTATTAATAAAAAGTTAAGACTAAAAAGATCATCTTAATATTAAAAAAAAAAATGAAAACATATACAATAATATATTAGAACTATTTTCATATAATTAATATATAGAGTATAATCTGCATATAAAATAATCAGTATAAGAATAATAATTCTAATATAATAGTTATATTGTTATTCTCTAAGCAGTAAATTCAAAGTTTAAGTTTTACTAGTAATAGAAATTTAAAAAATAGTCTTATTCTAACAACTTGATTAAGATATCTAAAGTTGTAATTTTATAATTTTAATTGTATCAAGACTAACTTTAGAAGTATGCAATGTCATATAAATAAATCTAAAAAGTATGTATATTATAAGAAGTCTTATTTAAAAATCTTGAGTAGAAAGATAGTATAATTTTAATAACACTATTTATAAAAATTTTAGAAACCTAAAACAGATAACTTGTACAAACAAAAACTCCAAATAAAGAAATTTACTAACCTGCCTACTAATTAAATTAAATATAATGTTGTATTATATAAAGCTAACTGGATTAGAGATTAAAACAGATTATTGTAATTGGATTTATAATTAGTTTTAACTAATTATAACTTATAACCAGGTTGAACTTTTTTTAAATTAATCAATCAGTTTTATTATAACTGAATTTATTTGATTAATCAATTTTATTATAATTGAATTTATTCGATTAATCAGTTTTATTATATATAATTAATTAGTTTTATTAAAACTAAATTTATCTGATTAATTAGTTTATTATAACTAAATTCATTCAATTAATCAGTTTTATTACAACTAAATTCATCTAATTAATCTGTTTATTTTAACTATTTATCTGTTATATCTGATATTAATACTCTTTTATTATTTAATAAAGTTAGTAAAAGATGTGATCTTGAGAACTCATTTACTTGTTAGTCTAATTTTATTGAATTTCTTTATATCTTATAAAGCACTTTTTGGTTTGTATAAATATTTCAATAGCCAATATAAAATATTATACAAACAGGAAGTATTTTACAAAAAATATGTTTAATTGATTAAGAAAATGATACACAATAAATGTTTAGTTGAATTTTGATGCTATGTAAATAGATTTTAACAATTTTGCTATAATGTATTTTATTTTGCAAAAAGACTAACATTGTATAAAAAATTGTTTGTTTAGAATTAATTAGCCAAATTAAAATTAATAGACAATATGAAAAACTGTATTATAAATTGTAACATTGTGACACTATGGCATTATAGTTTACTATACAATATTTATAACTGTTTATGTAGTTAATTATATGGATAACTTATTCTAAATACATTAATCTATAATTTATATTCTCATTAAATTAATACAAAAAAACATAATTAAAAAGCTATTTAATAGTAGATTTCAATTAATTTACTTTGATTACAGTGTATTAAAAAGTCATTGAACAACTTTATATAATAATTATTTGATAACTACTATGCTTAATCACATAATTTGTTGCTTATTTGTTCAAAACTTCTGGAGTAATATTTGATAAAATTTTATAAATACTATCTAATTCTGATTTTGATATAATATTAACCAATATTAAAAAACCCAAATCTGTAATGTATATGCTTTTTAATTCATTTAGTAGTATATTTTTATGAATTGATTGAAAATCTGAAACAATACATTATAACAGAATTAACTTACCTTTTTATTCAATCTGGCTATAAATTGTAGATTATTATACAAACAACCTTTTAAAGCATATTTTATAACAAGAACGTAATCTTTGAAAGCATCATGTCTTAATATACTAAAGCATTTTTAAAAACCTGGATGTTTTTAAGACTAATATTACAATATTAAAAGAAAATAAATATTTACATTAGTCGATATATAAATAATATAATTAACAAAAATATTCGATAAAAATTATCTCTTTTATAAATTCTTTATTACAATCATTTGATTTATTTATTTATTTTTTTAACTGTAAGCAGTCACACTAGTACTTTATTAAGATTTTAAAATTATAGTTATTCCGGAGTTGGGACTTATTGACTAGCGAAGTTGGAAAAAAACAAATTTGTAATCTGATTCTAAACTTTCCTATTATTCGATCAAACTTGCCTTATTTTGTTTAAATTTGATACGTTCGATCAACGTATGACCGAAAAATTGTCCCATGTATAATGATTTGAACCGAGAACAATTTTCTTAATCGGTTAACCGAATCGAATTATTTTATGCCAACGATTCAACCGGTTAAGATTTACTTCACACTTTACCTTCGGAAAGTCTCAGACCTTTACCCAAATTTTTGACCTTTTCGGAATTCTTGATCCTTTCACCCGATTACCGATTCTCAACCGGTTGTACGGTTCAACCGATTAAGAATTTACTCAACCGGTTACCCGAAATTTATTCGGTTCAGGTCGGTTAACCGATTCTAGCCTAACCGGTTCAAATCACTACCCATGTATATAAATCCAGACCGAGAAACATATCGATATATGTTTTGGACTATTAGAATTAACCTTTACCATTTTTGAAATATTCATAGATATACTTTTTTATATATACAACACAACTAAATAACCATGCCCTATATCACCGAAGTTATGATATTTTGTCTCGTTCTGGGTGACGCAGTCGGAAGTGCTTTCGTGGTCGATATCAAAGAAGACCAGACCATATCACATCTCAAGAAGCTAATAAAGGAAGAGAAAAAAAATGCCTTTGGAAATATTGATGCCAATGACATTATGCTTTGGAAAGTTGACGGTATTCCTATCAGCAGAGAAAACCTAAAAACGAAAATACGAGCCGATATTAATATAGAACAAGAACTTGGAGGCATGATGTTGCCCCCGTCTAATACTATAAAACAATGTTTTCGCGAGTTGACTAATGACATCCAAATCATAATACAACCACCCACCACCACCGGTAAGTGTTTCCGATGTTTTACCTCTCGAACAAGAAATTTGCAGTTATCATTTTTTTTACTCGATTAGGAAAAAGGAAAGAAGGTTCGGACGAAGAAGATGAAAACCAAGGCAAAAAACGAAGATGTGTGTGCAATATATATACTGCTTGCGACATTAACTTGTAATCTTATTTTGTTTTTTAACATTCACTTTTCATTTTTGATGGTGAAGATGAATATCCTACAGAATCAGAAGAGGGCCGTGACAGCCTTATGATTATATCAGGTGAAAGGCTGAAGACGATCTCTGACTTCGTAGAAAATAACCATATTGGCCTTTTGCGCAGTCCTCCATCATCAGGCAAGAGTACTCTTGGACAGGTGCTTCGAGACTATTTCGATAGTCTCAATTATGATAGCATCTACATTAGTCTTGCTGGTATAAATGGTAAACAAGCAATCTACGACGAGGAGCTCTTCGAAAATTTCTGGAAGGAAAAAGTTGGCAGAACCTGGACAGAAATCAGTAAACGCAAAGAGGCTACTTATGTGTTTATCGATGAGATACAGGTCATCTATGGCAATGGCGCTCCATTCTTTTGGGGTAGAGTGAAGGAACTTTTGTCAAGCGAAGAATACAAACACAAATCAAATCCTCAAAATCTTCGGATGCTTTTGCTCGGTACATACCATCCAACACTTGATCCTCAAATGACACCAGTGGAATTTCATCATGCTCTTGGTTTGAATGTCCTACTTCTAAAATGGGAAGAGTTCCAACATCTTGTAAAGAACTATATTCAGTTGCATATCACTCAGGGTAGCCCACTCTTCAAAATTCCTGAGGAGGTTCAGAAGGCAGTCTTTAATCTCACTGGTGGACATCCTGGGTTGTGTCGATTCATTTTGAGAACGTTACGCAGCCACTTTCGTGAATATGAAAAAGAAATAACAGTGAAAATGTTACGATTTCTTGCTTCGACAAATCTACGAGATAGTATAATAACAACTGCACGTGCTTTTTACTGGTTCAATGACTGGAATCCAACCATTGAAGAATCTGAATTTATTCGCAAGAAATTATTTGCCTGTCAAACTAGCATTTCCTTTCCCGCTGG